>PVKM010021156.1:0-22811 GCA_004027735.1 Carollia perspicillata
TATAATTATGTCATAATAAAATGTAAGAAGGCTTGGATTGTTAGTCATAGATTTGAGTTGCATTGCCCTTCCACAGTTATTTAAAAGAATTTTAATATTCCAGTAAATACTTGATTTGTGGCTGTTCTTGAAATCTTAAAGAAGTTAGATGCTTTCTGGACTGTTTCATTATTATGTTTTTGAAATTTTTAAAAAAATCCTGTTTGATCTTTAATCCTATTTGATCTATTGGGTCCTCTTACCATCCTTTGGAATACATGTTCCTCTCTTTTCCCTGTGAAAGATGAGGTATGGATCTGTGGGAAATAGGCAAATTATTATAGTGTAACCCAGACAAATTAAAGTAAGGAAAAGCATTTCTGAGACAGGATAGAAAATGTAAAGCATTGTTTTATGGGAAGAATTAGAAGTAGTCATTTTTCTGTGAAGTCCTATGAATAGCGAAGATGGGGTAGGAAAAGTAAGTAGGTTTATAGTTGTGATATGTGAAACAGTTAATTCTTGTATTACTATTTCTTACTGTATTACATATGTTTCCATATGAACAACTGTAAACCTACTTTTGCCCACTCCTGTATTGTATTTCTGTCCTGTAGAAAGTAACTGCCCTTATGCTTTATTTATTTGAAATCATGTGGATTAGAATTTTGGCAGACAGGATGGTATAATGAATTACAGGAAGTAAAGTGCATACTGAAATAATAATGTTTAGAAGTTTAATATCCAAAGAGAGCTAACTGGCTGAATACCCTTAGGAAGACTTCTTGGGCCAGAATAAACAATCTCTAAAGATTTTCTCAGCTATAAAATTTTATGACTGATGTATTAGTAAAACGTAATTTTTTCTTAACATATTTTTAATACCTGTGTATTAAAAATGAGAAAGCAAATATAAATAAAGTGGAGTTTTCTCAGAAATTTTATTTTCTTTTGTATGTCTCCTAGAATGTAAGTCAGCTATCACCAGATGGTCCCTTACCGCAGCTTCCTTTACCATATATTAATAGTTCAGCAACACGGGTTTTCTTTGGCCATGACAGACGACCAGCAGATGGTTAGTAAAGGTTTTTTTGGTCTTATTACTTAGTGACTATTTATTTTAAAGTTTTTTTGTTTCTCCATTTAAAAAATGTGTAATTGTTAAAGAATATTTGAAAAATAAATACTTCTATACCATATTATCTATCTTCCTGCCACCTGAAGATAACCACTATTGTATTGTTTTCCTTATCCTTAAAACTAAAAGCTAACAACAAAACAACTAGAGCATAATGGCTTTTCTCATGTAATATAAAAAATGCTCATATATTTATGTATAACCCATAGACACAGACAACATTGTGGCGATGGCCTGAGAGAATGTGTTGAGGGTTGGGTGAACATGGGCAAAGGGAGGAGAAATGCAGACATCTATAACAATGTCAGCAATAAAAATAAAAAAAAACAAGTCATTAGAATAAATTGAATTTTAATTTTCTTAAAGAATGCTCATGTTATTGTATAATCTAGATAAATATTTTTTTATCCTCACCCAAGGGTATGTTTATTGATTTTTAGAGAGGTAGTGAGAGAGAGAGAAACATTGATGTAAGAGAGAAACATCGATCAGTTACCTCTTGTATATGTCCCAACTGGGGATTGAACCTGCAATCTACATATGTCCCCTGACTGGGAATTGAACCCACAACCTTTTGGTGTACATGATGATGCTCCAACCAACTGAGCCACCTGGCCAGGGCTTGATAAGTATTTTTTGGTAAGATTTTATTTATTTATTTTTAGACAGGAAGGGAGAGAGAAAGAGAGGGAGAGAAACATCAGTGTGTGGTTTTGCCTCATGCACCCCTTGCTGGAGATCTGGCCTGCAACCCAGGCATGTGCCCTGACTGGGAATCAAACTGGCAACCCTTTGGTTTGTAGGCCCACACTCATTCCACTGAGCTACAACAGCTAGGGCTTGATGAGCATTTTTAATAGCTGTAAAATATAACATTCAATGCATACAAAGTACTTTATTTTCACATTTGCTTGTTATATAGTTTAACTGTTTCTGTCTTCTATGTGTATAAAAGCACATGTGCACACACACATATATAAAATCCTGTTGTAGGAGAAATCTTTGTGTATAAAACTTGTTTTCTTAATTTTTTATTATGGAAGTTTTCAGATGCACTAAGAAATAGAGAACAGTTGCCAATATTCTGTTATTCTTGTTGTAAGACTTTTTAAAATAAAAGTTTTTGCCTTTGGGTTGAGCCTTAAGCTGACAGTACTAGGTTAAAAATAAAAATATATTAAGACCATTGATGCATGTTAAAGTAACTCTAAATAGTCTTAGAGTTACTTTCTGAGCTTAATATGTTTCTTGACTATTTTAATATTTAATTTAAAAAGTATTTATCAGGATGTGTATAGCAGTATTGTTTTTTATAGCAAAATATGAAATAATAGCATATGAGTTGACAAATTTTGGTGTGTTCATATAATAGATTCGTGCTGTAGGACATGAGTGAATGAATTTTCCAAGTTTCAACATGGATAGTACAACATAATGTTGAGTGATAAAAGTCGCAGAATGTTAGATAAAATATAATTTCATTTATATATTTCAAACATACAAACTAGTTCTATGCATTGTTTACATATATATTCATATGCGGTAAAGTTAAGAAAGACGTGGATGAGAATGCTATGCTTCCACTTCATAGTAGTTCCAGAAAGAAGTGGTGCCAGTGGAGGATTGGGGAGGATTCCACAGTGGAGCACATCAACTCCATCTGTAACACTTATCTTATTAAAAAAATATTTGGGATTATATGATAGAAGGCGACTTTTTGTTAAATTTTGATATACAATTTTTTTATATTATTCTCCTTGCTTATTTTATGTTTGAAGTATTATATATAAAATTACTTGTGGAAGACTGGAGAAAATATATTCTTTCAGAGTTGGAAGGAAAAGAGCATCAGTATTATAAGCAGAATTCCAGTTAGGCTGAGGTTAATAAAAGCATATTTTTCTCTCATATAATTGGAAATAGGCAAGAGTGAGTGTATACATGTATTTCTTTGGATAACTAAGGTTTCTATTTAAAATTTTCATTTGAGGGCAGGTATTAATAAATGCATATTTAATTTTGACACATTTTTTAGGTGAAAAGCAAGCAGCTACTCATGTCAGTCTTGATCAAGAATATGACTATGAATCCTCCCAGCAGTGGCGAGAACTTGAGGAACAAGTTGTGGCCTTGGTTAACAAAGGAGTAATTCCATCCAATTTCCATCCTACGCAGTACTGTTTGAACAGTTATTCAGATAACTCAAGATTTCCACTTGCAGTTGTAGAAGGTAATATACTTGAATTTTTACACATGGATTTTTGTTTGGTTATTTTATTTACCATAGATTCAAGATAAATTTCTGTGTGCCCAAAATCACTGGGTGCTGGGGATGCAAAAATAAATTAGGAATTCAAAATTTAGTGAGCTGCATTTATAAAACACAGCAGTGGGGGTTCTAATACAGGTAGATGCACAGTGCTGTTGGAATACAAAAGAGAGAATGCCATTCTTCAGAGAAATTGGGGGGATTTTTTTGAGAAGGTAGTTTTAAAACTGAATCCTGAATAAATAGACATTTACAAGTTTGTAAAGAGTAGGCAGAAATTCGGAGCTATGAAAGCAAGATTTGTTCAGAGAATTCAAGTGTAAGATGAAGTGTGGAGTTTATTAAAGTTATTAATTTAGGCATTTTTTTCATAGAACCAATAACAGTGGAAGTGGCTTTTAGAAACCCTTTGAAGGTTCCACTTTTGTTGACTGATTTGTCATTACTCTGGAAGTTTCAACCTAAAGATGTCATTGGAAAGAATAATGAAGAAGTTAAAGAACTAGTAAGTTTTTAAAAGGTATTTGTAAATAAGCCTGTTTCAGTGGTAGCCTAACAGATGCTGTAATAACATTTCAACTTCTCTATTTAGTGAGCTATATTTACTCTTTTTTATGCTTTTTTCCTAGTTATGAAAAGTTTGTTGTATGCTTATTGTTTAAAATTGAAAATACGGAAGAACATAAGGAGTAAAAATACAGCTGTCTTTTTAGTATTTAGAAATAACCATTTTAACACTTTGCTGTATATCCAATCATTTACATTTGTAGTTTTCTCTCATGTATGGGACTTTCTCATGTTGTGTATATTATTTTTAATTCTCTGTTGATTTATATGCATATTTGATTTTAAAATGTCTTAATATTTCATTTTTGCATAATATTCCATCATATGGATGATCTATAAGCTAGTCTCTCTGTTGGTAATTATGTTGGAAGTTTCCTCTCATAATCATAGTTGTTTACTCTGATAATTATTCAGTGGTGAGAATTTGGGTGCATAGTTTTTTATTGTGATTATTTCTGTAGGAAAGATTCCTAGGTCTGAAGTTAGAACATTTTAGGGAGTACATACTTTAATATACTATTGACTTCTCAAATTATACTGATGAGCTTCTCATAGTCAGAATATAGGGTTAGATATCTCATCTTTGAAACATTAAGTGTTCTTATTTATATAAAAAAAGTTTCTTTGGTAGGTTAAAAAATACCGTCTTACTTTATTTTTCATCGTATTGATTTCCAGTGAAGTTCTTGTATGTGTATATCTTTTTTATTGTGAATTATCTGTTTACACCCTTCATATATATTTATATCTTACATTTGTGATAAATTCTTTATATATATAAATTGTTATTTTTGAAACAGGAATGACTTGAACAAAGAATTATTGTTACCCAGCTGAGTATATCAGAAATACATTTTTTACCAAGTTGTTAGTTTATTCACCAATACCTATTGTATAAATTTTACTTCTTTATACTACCTTGCTATGTGGTTTAATAACACGGTAACAGTTATTTTGGGACTAGTAAAGATCCCAACATTTTCGTGCTTATTTATGAAGGGAGAACTTAAAGGACATTCGTTGTACTAACTTTAAACTATTTGAACTTTTGAAGTATTTTGATTTTTTTAAAGATTGCCTTACTTAAAGTCTTGCTGCTTAATTGAACACATTTTGTGATTATTTATATACCGATTGTGAATAGTTTGAAATATTGAGATTTACCAGGCTCTATTTTGACTTGAATCTTAGCAACCTCAGTCACTTTTCTAATGTTTTATGTATACCTGCAATAAAAATCAGAATACTATGAATACTTTACTCTTAGAAAAGTTTTTTTAAAAAAGTTTATTAGCTTTTTAAGTATATTAGTCTTTTTAATAATTACATTTTGTAGGATGCTTATTAAAGTTAAGTGAACGTTTTTCTTGTGTATATTGAAGGTTACACTTTTTCCTATAAATTTAAAGCTCTGGATTTCTTCATAAATTTCTTCTAGTTATGGACTAATACGCTGAACTGAAATTTAGGGAAATGGGATCTTTATTTCTTTTGTCAAATAACTCATCTCATGGTAAAAGTCAAATGGTGGTCATGAGGATCAGGTTTAGGTTTACTCTGAGTGAGCTAGTTGATTCTGCTTTGGTGCATGAGCAGACTACAGTCTCTTACAGATGTCATTGATTTGGAGTAGATAGGCCTTTTTGCTCTACCTACAGCCCTTAGTGTCCACTAATCCTTTTTTTTTAATCCTTACTCAAGGACATTTTTTCATTGCTTTTTTAGAGAGAGGGGAAGAGAGAGAAAAACATCTACCAGCTCCCTTCTCCTATGCATACCCACTGGGGTATGAGCCCCCATGGGCTGGGACCTGCAACCTGGGCATGTACTTGACTGGAAATCAAACCCAAAAATCCTTAGGTCTATGGCATGATGCTCCAACCAACTGAGCCACACTGGCCGGGGCCGCCAGTCTTTTATATATCCTGTTTAGGCTGCAATACTCTTCCTATGTGTAGTTAACCAATTTGGAAAAAGAGGCTGGTTGAAATAATAGATGGAGAAATTTGCTCTTGTTGCAAGATTAAATTAAATGGACATTTTGGCCACTGTTACATGGACATTTTTGCTGCTACTACGTGGTTTTATTGCAGTTGTAAGAATAAACTGCATTTTGCTTAGTACATACTAAGACCCTAGTAAATGCTAACTATAATGACTGTTATTGTTTTTAAGTATTGATATATAGGAATGTTACAATGTGATACTTTATTCATTAGAATGTATATTTTACAAAGTAATTCATTTTTTAGGTAACAAGTGAACCTGAAATGATTGGAACTGAAGTTATTTCAGAATTCTTAATTAATAGTGAAGAATCTAAAGTGGTAATTGTTTGATTTTTTTTTCTGTCTTAAGCCTTTCTAGAAGTACGATGAAAACATTTTAAAAATCAGTTTATTCAGTTTGTTTTATATCTTAGTTTACTTAAAAACTAAAATTTGGAAGATTAGGAGACTGGAATTACACAGGGGAAAATAGGTGGGAAAAGTAGGTTTGCAGTGGTCTTCGGTTTATTACTTTCCTGAGGAGCCTGGTGAAGAGTTTCTGCTTTTTTCTTGGGGTCAGTATGATATTTGGTTGACCAGAATATTTTGATTTTTATTAAAAGTATTGATGAAGGTCCAGGCCTCTGTTGAATTTAGAGATTTTCTTTTGTAGAAAATGCTTTCCAATAAAGAGGTATTAATTGATGATTTAAAAGTTTTAAGTCGTGAGTTTATATTTCTATAACATTACAGAATTTAGGTATTACACTATTTCAGATATTATGGAAACAGATAATAAGAGTGACTTAAATATCTCCACAGGCAAGACTAAAGCTCTTTCCCCATCACATAGGGGAGCTGCATGTTCTGGGAGTTGTTTATAATCTTGGCACTATTCAGGGCTCCATGGCAGTAGATGGCATTGGTGCTCTTCCTGGATGTCACACAGGTAAAGCTATAACATTGCTGAACAGTTAGAAAACTAATACTAATTCAGTCTCCATAGAATAAAATGAATGGAAATGAGGTGTTTTTAAAATATGTTTAATATACCTGGAACAATGAATCATTTGGATTATTTTAAACTTTGCTATTGCTTTAAAAATAAACAACTTTATTCCTATCTAATGTATTTTTTAAAATAATTCTTAGTTTGTACCCTATGTATATTTCTTTTCTGTTACTGATCCAATTTTAGTAAATTCTAATCAAATATATTCTAACGATTGAGATTTTTGCGGCCAGTATAAAAACCATCTTAGCATATTCTGTTTTTGAATACTGTCTCTTTTATAAAACGTAGAGCAAATGACACTGGATATTAAACACCTTAAATTCTGCAATGTATCCTGTGAAGAGAGTAGGATTTTAGTGTTAAGATAGTATTTTTAGTGCCTCAAACTACAAAATACATATTTAACATAGTTTACTTTTTCCCCTTTAAATTCTAGGAACCCCTCTAGATCTAGTATTATCTTATAATTTATATTAGTTATCTGAGTTTCAGATGACAAGATACCAAGCAATCTACCATGAAATCCCTTACTTCCAAGCCCTTTATTTTAGTAGCTGTTGTTTTAAATTTATTTTTTAACAAATTTATACTCTTGAGAGACTTGAATTTAGCATTTATAAAAGCTGATTATTTTGGGAAATCTTTTGGGAACTCTTGGAAACTTTATTAGTCCTTTTAATCTTCAGTTCAATATTTCTACTTGTCTGCATGTCAAGGATGATTCAATACTGAATTTTTTTTTGAAGCAAACAGAAGTAGAATGACTCCATAAGATTTCAGAAATCAAAAACAAAGTTTACACTGACGTTGAGTATGGTATTCTGCATTTTAGTACTATATTTGTGATGCTTGGTTGACAAGCAGCAGACAAGTAACATTTATAATATTGCTAATTTATTCCATATTCTAAGTAAGTTGACTGAGTGTTAAGAACTTTTTGAAGATCCTTTCCTTTCCTACTTGTATATACCTAGGATCTTAACCTAATACCAAAGTTATGGTTGTCAATAAAATATAGATCATTATTTTATTTAAGGTACTGAAAATATTTATTACTGTAAAAATTTGTTATTCAGGATGTTAGTGGGAGCAAACCCTGAATTAACTGTTAAAATAAGTTGCATCTCATAAGCAGAATTTTTGTGATTTAGTGTAGTTCATTATTTTGTAAAATGCTAATAGGGATCTGGATCATACAAAGTACAGGAAATGCCATCTTATGAATCGGGTCTGGGGATATCACAGCAACCATCCAAACAGTGAAGGCTCTGAGTAGTCCTGCAGGAAAGATAGTTGTATACCCTTGATTTCTTTTTTCACACACACTGTGAAAGCTTTTGGGGGAAGTCTCACATTAATATTAAATGACTTTAATTTTCTTTG
Source organism: Carollia perspicillata (assembly GCA_004027735.1). Classification (NCBI taxonomy): domain Eukaryota; kingdom Metazoa; phylum Chordata; class Mammalia; order Chiroptera; family Phyllostomidae; genus Carollia; species Carollia perspicillata. The sequence continues at coordinate 8,340 of PVKM010021156.1, forward strand.
TAGTTACCCATAATTATTAGTATATATTTACTATCAGTGTATATTTTTATTAATATATATATTTGAATATGACTAAAAGTGAAAATCTATTATCTAGAAATATTAGTGTATATTGTTACGATCAACCTATTTATTAGAATGTTATATTTGAATATGTATAAAAGTGAACTGTTGATCTATTTAATATTTTGGATTTTTTTCCTTTGAAAATAGATCTTTTTTCTTAGCTTGAATGAAATAGATTTTTTTTCATAGCCTATATTGTTGGTTCCAACACAGCCATTCTCTCAGATAGATCTTTTTGGTTAATAGCCATTATGGTTAAATATAGGTTTCAAAAAACTTACGAAACCTAAAGTGGGTATCTTTTATAGTGGTAAAAGACTACCAGTAGTAGTCTTTATGCAAAGTAAGTAAATCCTAATAGAATGAGAAATTAAGCAGCATAAAATATGTGTGTTTAAACATGGAAGGAAAATATGCATAATTCTCTAATTAACAATGCTAATCAATATTAGTCTAGAATTTTTCTAGAAATAATCTGAAACTTAGAGTATTTATATATCAGGCTAAATTGATATCAGTTAGCATACCAAGTTCTGTTAGGGCACTGATTGTTTTTTATTTCAGGAAAACATTCCTTGAGTATGTCAGTCCGAGGGAGACAAGATTTAGAAATTCAAGGTCCTCGACTTAACAACACAAAAGAAGAGAAAACATCTATTAAATATGGTCCTGATCGAAGATTAGATCCCATAATCACTGAGGAAATGCCACTGTTGGAGGTATTTCGCTTTTTAAAATTTTATGGGTTTAATAATTTACAAGTTCATATGATACTTAGATTAAATTAATTTTAGACTTTGAGGTTATTGACATTACATTGTACTGTGCTTTAAAATTATTATTAAGCTAGTGTTAACTCTAATTCACAGAGCTAAGGTAATCGTGCAATTTGGTATTAAGTCATAGCCTGCTTATAAAACCTGACCCTTGAAATATAAATGGAAATTGAGAAAACACTTCTTAAAGAACAATGTTGTTACTAAAATCAGTGGCTTTTTGTTGGTAAAGTATAAAAATGATGTGGGAATTAATGCTGTAAAAAATTTAAGCAATATAGATAACTAGTATATCAACAGAAAGCAGTCTTTCCTTCACCTTCTTTGTATCCCACCCCTTTCCTACTTGCATGCGATATGAATTCGAGGTCTTTTAGTTGCAGAAGATGAGCTGATGGCTAGTTTGCGGAAGCCAAAAAAGACAAATATATTACTTAGTTGAAGGATATTGGAATATCTCCTGGCAACTAAAATATTATAAAATAATAATAAGTCTCAAAGAAAGATAAGGACTCAGCAGCTCCAGGGAATGTAGCATAAATGTTTTTGTAAGCCTTTAAAGGTAATTGCTTTTGATATGACCTTAGTCTTACAACTTCCAGTTTTTATGCCACTCTAAGACAAATTTCAAGTTTCTGGAAGAAAATTCTGGCTTTCTTTGGATCAGGGGTCTACCTGCAAGGCAGACCAAATGCAGAGTTGCCAAGTATAAGTATGGACACTGGAGGGCGGTCCTTTCTCCTGCATCCTCAAGTTTTCCCAGCAAGGGGAGTTAAAGCTTAGCCATTTACCTTCAAAAAGTGCCAGTGATACCAAATTATTGTTTCTCTTTTCAGACTTTTCATTATTTACTTACATATAGTTTTAGTAATTATAAATAGAGTCATACTGCACATTTTATCCTGTGACTTGCTTTTTGTCTTTCACAACAAAATTTGTTCCCACTTAGTAGAAACTCCTTTTTACAGCTAGATATGCTGCTCATTATTTACATTGTAATGTATTTGAACCATTTATCTATTGATGGGTGCAGTTCTAGTTTTCATCATGACTGACAGTCTTTCATTAATCATCATTATGTACATATTTTATCCATGTTCTAGTTTAGATAAAACTTTAGGGATTGAATTGCTGAGTCATAGAGTATATAATTTAAAAATTTTGCAATATACTACAAAATTACCTTCAGCAAGGCTATAGTAATTTGTACTTCTGCAGAGTGGGAGAGCACATTGCCTCATATCTATGCAATAGTGGGTATTTTCAGGGTTTTTTATTTTGTTTTTTAACTTTGCAAATTGTATTGGTGAAAAATGACATTGCCTTTATTTTCATTTCTCTGATAAGGTTGATCAGTTTTCATTTTTTTATAAATGATTTTTTTCTTCTACATGTCCATATAATTGCCTATTGATAGCCTTTTAGTTAGCTGTTATTTCCCTTCCCACATTGGGTGGCTTTTCTTGGTACTAATTCTATACCAATAGTGGTGGTATAGGTACCATACTCAAGAAGATGCTGATGTGTGCGTATCGAGGGTAGGATATTGCTGAGCTGCATATATTCTTCCCAGGTTTTACACTTGCTGAATTATGCTGCATTTAGAGTTGTGTAGGGCAAATAAGACGTACAGACCGACTTCAGTGCTAGTTTTTACTAATTCCTGTTTTGCAAGTATTTTAACTTTAATTTGGTGTTTTTCAGTATGTTAAGGTTTTTAACATATAAAAAGTCATATCTAAGAGTCTTTTACTTTGTTGCTTCTAAGTTTTATAATTACTTACACAGACTTCCCTAGTCAAAACTTATACAGTTTTATTTTCTAATGTTTATTTTTTAATTTTAATTCAAGGGAATATAATCTTCTGAATGTCAAGGGGTAGGAATCAAAGTTTGTTTCTAGTTTCAGTTACCATTAATTGAATATATTATACCTTATTTCTAATATACTAATATTCTGAAAGTATTCATACCCTGTTTATTTAGTTTAGTTTAGCTTTATTTTTCTTTTGGGTGATACCTATTCTGCTTGGTGGTATTCCCTCATCCCTTTCTGTGTCAATACCATACTCTTGCTTTATCATCCTTTTTTTTTAATCCAGCAAGCTCACTCCTTCTCAGAATCTTTTCTTTTTCTTATACTTGTGCCATTATTGTCCAAGCTTGTCAAAGTCCCATGGTAATGTATTGGATTTTTAGTAGGATTGCATTACTACAGGTAGGAGTTCTAAGACTGAAAATGGATTGAAATGAATTGGGATCCAAATATTATTTTAGGGCTATTCACCCTTTCTAGTTTAGAAGTCACTAATAAAACATTTTGCTTGGAATTATACACAAGAATTTGCTAGAGCTTACTTTCAAAGAGGAAGATTCTGTCCTCTGGTTAAAGTTGAGATCAGTCAGTAGAGCACAGCAAAATTCTCAGTTTTTATTGATTCTGCTAGGTTATAACTGTCATTATATCATATCAATGAAATGTTCTCCAGTTATGATTGTTAAATGTACAAACAGTTTTTAAATGCCGTGCTTCTCAGATAATCTGTTGTTACAGATAGAGTTTTACTTTTAGGCTTCTGCCTTATCCCATCTCTAATTAACTTAGCTTAGAAATTTTCTTCATTTATAAATTGAGGAAGGTTGAATTAGGTGATGTTTCATTTAAAATTCTGTTTAACTCAACTGTCTTTAAATTTACATTCATCTTGGTTTTGATACTGGTAGTTCTATACTTTTTTTCTTATGTACTACCATAGTGGTTTTTTAAAAATTTAATTGATATAGATGCAGTTTTCCTTGAAAAGGGTGTTTTAGGAGAGGACATCTTATTCTGCATAATAACAACTGGTGTTTGGTTGATTAAAAAAATGTAATAGATCCATATCCTAAATATTTTACCTTCATTGAAAACATACAAATATACATTTATTCACTACTTTGAGGGGAATGGATTTAGGTCAGGGGCTGTTGCTATGAATTCTTTGTGTTAGTGTAGGTTTTCTAATTAGAGTTTCATTTTGTTTTTCATTTATTCAGCCACATTCATAAGTTGTCATTTTAAATTTACAGTCTTGGTTGCTTCAGAGTGGGAATCTAAAGATAATTGTCAAATAGTCTTCAGTACAATATAAGTCTAGATTTTATCTACAGAGAAAAATGATACTTTCAGGTATAGATGGAAGCAGTTTATATAATACTTACTTTGTTTAATAGATTTGGGAACAAATAGGGACCTAAAAAGGAGTGGAAAGCAGACATAGTAGAAAGTTTCAAGCCTATGAGTTAATGTTCAATTCTGTAAACATTACTCACTATTTTCAAACATGTCATGATGGTAGTTAAGAGACCTTTTTTTATGTTTGAATAAACAGAGATAGACATTACTACTGATTTTTTAAAAAAAGTTATAGAATATTTCTATTCCTAATATCTTACATTAGAAATATTTTATGGAATTCGAAGAGTTTAAGGAAGTAGTGAAAGAAGTTACCCATCTACAGTGTCTGGGTAATAATCTCTCCATTATGTATTTATCAAAACAAACCCAACAGTTACATAACACTGTAGACATACATATGAATATATACACACCATTTCTAACAATTAGACAAAAGGTGACTTCCAAAACACATCTGGCCTCAGGATTTCAGATGAGGAATTGTGGACCTATACTAAAGAGGCAGAAACATGGGATAACAGCATCAACCCAGTAAGTTATTTGCATTTAAAGGATCCTTAAGTATAAATGTCAGGGAGAGATATAAACAGTATGAGGAAAAATGTTCTAATGAAGTTATGGCTGGCAATCCCAAGGAGCTGCGAACCATATGAATATCACACTAAATGGGAAAGGCTATAAGAGGTCCTCATTAATTGAGTCAGCTTTCGTTTCCACATGAGTTACTGAAAGCTTAAGGTTCTTCAGAGCTTTTGGGGTTTTCAGATTTTGGTATGAAATGATGCGTGTGTGTTCTTCCCTTTAAGACCTATACTGTATTTTTTCATTTTAATGGTGTATAAATAAATAGTTGAGCTACTTTTCAAGTTAATATTGATAAGGACTTTTGACTGATGATTATTCATATAATCATGTTGAATTACTTGTGACTTCTCTTGTCCCTAATCCACACAGTTATGAAAGTTTTGCCGGTAACCCTCTTGTTATTGACATTTTACCTTTAATTCATAACTCTGAAATCTGTGACTGAGAAACAGAGGTTTCTGTCTCATCCTCTTTTATTAAAGGGAGTTATAAATTACTACATATTCAGGGAAATATCAAAGAGAATTAATAAAATATTTGCAAACCTTTAGTAAAGAATACAGCATCTTAAAGTGTCATTCATTAGGGGGTTGGAATTTTTAACAGACAATATAATAATATTTTTTCCCTCCAATGCAGGTGTTCTTTATACATTTTCCTACAGGGCTCCTCTGTGGAGAAATCCGAAAAGCATATGTAGAATTTGTCAATGTCAGCAAATGCCCTCTTACTGGATTGAAGGTTGTTTGTAAACATCCAGAGTTCTTTACTTTTGGTGGTAACACGGCTATTCTAACACCACTAAGTCCCTCAGCTTCTGAGAACTGTAGTGCTTACAAGACTGTTGTGACAGATTCTACCTCTGTGTGTACAGCACTCACATCATCAGCTTCTTCTACAGACTTTGGCATTGGCACAGGAAGTCACCCAGAGGTGATTCCTGTTCCCCTTCCCGACACTGTTCTTCTGCCTGGAGCTTCAGTTCAGCTACCAATGTGGTTACGTGGGCCTGATGAAGAAGGTGTCCATGAAATTAACTTTCTGTTTTACTATGAAGGTGTTAAAAAGCAGCCTAAAGTACGGTGAGTATTGTAAAACTTTTTAAAAAATGTAACCTCTATGTTTAATATATGTGCACAAATTCAAATAAACATGTTGATATTTGTTAATATGTCATTCATTGTTCATTAAGAAATTACTCCAGTTTTGTATGACATTTATATTTGAGGTTGTTCCTAATATAGCTAGCTGTAAGTTCTAAGAGGCTACAAGTGAAAAAAAGCTACAATAATCTTTTTTAGTGGCTTCTCTATGTAAACTTCGTGATTCTTTCGTACAACTAGCTATTCTGGACAGAGTTACCACATGATAATGAAATTCACCTTGTATATGAAGACAACCTGTCTACAGTCATCCTGTTTTAAGAAAATAATATTACCTTTCTTGATCCCTTGTGCCCTCCCCTGCCCCACAAGAATGTATGAAAAAAAATGTACATGTATTTGCTGAACAGATGAGTAGAGTGGTGTTATAATGGGGATCACTGACGAAATCAAACCTAACTGGCTCTCACAAGGACTGTAGGCTATTATGTAGCAGAATATTTTAGTTGTGATAATGCCCTTGTCATTTTAACAAAATTAACTAGAGGTAATTGTACCATGTTTTTAAAGAAATGAAATAGTATTTGTAAGTATAAGTACATTTTACATCCTCAGTAAGTGCTAATTTTCCTCAAGATGATAGAGAGTGCTCTGGCCAAGGCAATTTGGAAAGACAATCTAGAATGTAGTAGAGATAAATGAGCTTCCAAGGAAAGTTTTTAGAATTTCAGAATTTGTGTATCAAGGGGAATAGGCAAGAGAATAGTGGGTCTTCATGAAGCTGTATATATGAATGCAGATTTATAAGATTTCCAACCTGAATGCACTGGTTTGGCCACAGTGTAAAACATACGTAAAGGAAGTAAAGGGGAGTGAACCTTGAAATGTAAAGCTTTATTGTGGAGGGCCTTGAATACCAGGTGAAAGTTTAGAGTTTACTTAGTAGATGTTCAGTTACTTTGTACTTTGAAACCACTGTCAGAGAAGTGGCATAATCAGGACATTACTACATGAAGATTATTTTCATGGGTTATACAGATGAGTTTGATGAGCAGGGAAAATGCCTGGAGTCAGGGAGGATAATAGTATCCTTCCAAATTGAGAAGAAGAAATTGAACTTAAGCCAAGTAGATAATTTTACCTTATATTATTTTTGCTTGTTTTGTTCGTTTGGTCCTGACAGTGATGAGGTTTTAAAAACTTTATTTGGAATTAAAGAATCATAGCACAGGGAGAGGTATTTAGATTAAATTTGCAATTCTTTATTTCTTCAGTCACAGAATATTAAGACACACAGCAGTTATTTGTACCAGCCGATCTTTGAGTGTACGAGCCACTGTCTGCCGAAGTAATTCTCTTGAGGATGAGGAGGGCAGAGGAGGCAATATGCTGGTCTTTGTGGATGTGGAAAATATCAATACTGTAAGTTGGTTTAAAACTCAGTTTTGTTTTGAATTCTGTTTGAAGTATTTCTTTTGTTTTAGTGATGGATTTTTTCTTTGTTCACAATTCATTGTAAGCTAGGAATTTATGAATGTTTTTGTAGAATAGAGTATGAAATCATCTTAATTTTGTATTAGCTTTGTAATTTTAAGTATCTCTTTAAGTAAAAGGACCTGGTGGCATAAATAATGCACATATTCATATGATATATAGCCCCATATGCCAATAATTCAACCCAGAAAAGACATCATAAAGTATTGTCTAGTCTCACCATTGAGGAGCTCTTGCTGTAATTAAGTTTATGAAGTTCTGTGAGGATTTCACATTCAGTATTAATTTGATAACCCTTCACATACATTTCTGACAGTACCATATTCTTTATATAAAGCATTTCAGCCCTGGTTGGTGTGTCTCAGTGGGTGCTGGCCTGTGAACCAAAGGGTTGTTGGTTCGATTCCCAGTTAGGGCACATGCTTGGGTTGTGGGCCAGGTCCCCAGTAGGGGATGTGCAAGAAGCAGCTACACATTGATGTTTCTCTCCCTCTCTTTCATCTTCCCTTCCCTTCTCTAAAAATAAAATAAATAAAATCTTGGGAAAAAAAGTATTTCAAACATTTTACCATTCCTGTTTATGTATTTGAAATAAAAAAGTTCGTGAAGAAGGGAATGTAATCTTATAATTAAATAGAATCTTAGCATCAGATCGATTCAGTTCAGATACTTATTTGAAATGTTATTAATTCTACAGTGTACTTTGCTTTTAGCTTCATAGATATGTAAGGTTACTTCTTTTTAAGATATTTAGGATTAATGCATTAATGTTTTGATGATATTTCCCAAAAAATCATTGTTTGTAACAGTAAGGAAATTTTAATTTCAAATGTTTTCTTATTCAGGAGAATAAAACATTATATGCAGTTTAAATAACTTTATTTTATGTATATTGGCTGTGTATTGGGATTCTGTATTGTGAGTTTTTTGTTTGTTTTTTGCCTTAATGGGAATGGGATAGTTCAGAAAGATCAGAAGAAATAAAAAGAAAATGATACAGTTTTGATTAAAAATTGACAACAAATAATTTTTGATCTGTTAAACACTACCAGTAACTCATTATGATAGATCTAATAACTGAATACTTTTAGTGCTTTAAAGTTTTCCACTAGGAATGCATTATAAACATATTTCTTACTTAATTTTTTTTCATTCTCACCTGAGGACATTTTTTCAGTTCTTTTAAAAAGAGAGAAAGTGGCGGGGAGAGAGAGGAACATCCATGTGAAAGAGAGAAACATTAGTGGGAGAGAGAATCATTGAATAGTTGCCCTGTCGCATGAGCTCCAACCAAGGATCAAACCTGTGACCTTTTGGTCTATGGATGATGCTCTAACCAACTGAGCCCAGTTGGCCAGGGCCAAACTTTTTTCTTAGATGAAATGTTGGCTTCTCTAAGAGTATTAAAAAGGGGATTTAAGTAACTTAAACTTTGTGGAATGTATATTGTTAATTTATTTTAAAATGAAAATTTCATCTTATGTTAATCGATACTGACTTTGGTACCAGTGTGAATATTGTTTTCATTGGAATACTCTATTACTCCTAATTCCTGAATGATGCTTTCATTTATTTTTTCATAGAGTGAAGCAGGTGTTAAAGAATTCCATATAGTACAAGTATCAAGTAGTAGCAAACACTGGAGGTTACAGAAATCTGTAAATCTCTCTGAAAACAAAGGTTTGTGTCTTTTTCTCTCTTTATAATAAATTCTGACATACCTTTATTGCTTGATATTTTTTTTCAGAGTAGTACTATAATCTAAGATTATGGGTGCCTTTCTTATAATTAACATTATTAAGTATTAAATTATGCCTTCATTAGTTGATGTGACTATAAATCAAATTACTTTAATTGGTTCTTTTCAATTTTTTGTTCCCTTCCACACCTTCCTATTTGCATTTTTTCTTTTTTTTTTATTCATTTGTAAAATTGGTGCCTGAATATATGATCTCTTTAAAAATTTCAAACAGTACAGGAAGATATATACTAAAAACTGGAAGTTTTTCTTTGTTTCCTTTGCCATTGGAAAGCTGTGTTTTTGTGAATAACTATACTTATGTACTGATGGGCTCTTCTTTGTATTTCCATACCTATATAACATTTTTTAAAAAGAATATGCATTCTTGTGATATATATTGACAAATTATTTTCTAGAATATTTCTACCAGTTTATTATCTTCCCAGTAATGAGATTATCTAGTAATGTAGAGTGAAGCTAGGAAAATGATATTTGCTCTTTCTGGAAAAGTATTGTATGGTACATATTCAAAAGATATAAAGATGTTTAAACCCTTAGCCTCATGGTTATTCTTATCTTTGGAATTTATCCAAAGGAATTAACATACAATATGGGAAAGTCCATGTAGTCAGAGCAGTTTATTGCAAGATTATGCTTACTAGGGCAAAATTCAGTGTGGCTTTAATGTAAATTTAGCTGCAATTAAGACTATTTTGTGGTCATTAAAATATATTAACATTTTAGCGGTGTTTACAATGGTGGAAAGATACATCATAGCAAAATGTATGCATAGAACAGTACTGGTATAAATCATGCATATTATGAAGAAATACTGAAAAGAAATAAGGAAATGGTAGACTGGTGAGACTGTGCTTCCAAGTTCTTATATTTCATACTTCCTGTTTATCTGTACTGTCAGATCGATAGCTACATACATACGTACACAGACACATATGAACATGTGTTTCAAGCACATTTAATTTTATCCTTCTTAAGAGGAGAGTTAGATTTACTTCATTGAGATGAAAGCAGAGATGTTTTTCATTAAACATTATTTATAATTATGCATTATTTTCCAGTTTGAGGAATTCCGATTAATGAGTTAGTTGCTTTTACCATGTTATAAGCTAAGAAAGGTCTTTGAAATTTTCTCTGTTCTTTCTAGATGCCAAACTTGGCAGTAGGGAAAAGGGAAAGTTTTGCTTCAAGGCAATACGATGTAAGGAAAAAGAAGGTAAATTTATTTTATTTTAACATTTCTTAATGGTCATTTTATAGTTCATGCCAGTGATATGATTAGTTTATTTCTCCCCTTGTTTTTTTTTAGTTGCCATACAGTCCTCAGAAAAATACATCTTTGCAGATATCATTTTTGGAAATGAACAGGTATGCAAATATGCACAGTAGCATTTGATTTTAAAAGTCAGAGTTCTTAGCCCTGGCTGGTGTAGTTCAGTGGATTAAGCAAAGGCCTGTGAACCAAAGGATAGCGGTTCAGTTCCCAGTCAGGGCACATGCCTGGGTTGCAGGCCAGTTCCCAGCAGGGAATGCATAAGAGGTAACCATACATTGATATTTCTCTCCCTCTCTCCTTCCCTTCCTCTCTAAAGATAAATAAATAAAATCTTTAAAAAAATCAGAGTTCTGGAATATCTGCATATTTTGGCAAAACTATTCCCTTAGTAATCCCCAGATTATTTGATGGATGAACTTTGTTGGGTTTTGACACTTGACTTCATGCCCGAAAACAGACCAAAAATGCTATATAGATTTATACCATTTTGCCCTGGCTAGTGTGGCTCAGTGGATTGAGTGCTGGCCTGCAAATCAAAGGGTCACCGGTTTGATTCCTAATCAGGGCACATGCCTGGGTTTGGGCCAGGTCCCCTGTAGGGGGTGAATGGGAAGAAACCACACATTGATGTTTCTCTCCCTCTCTTTTTCCCTTCCGTCTCCTCTCTTGAAAAATAAGTAAAATCTTTTTAAAAATGGATTTATACCATTTAAATTAATTAGTTAAAATTAACTTCCTTTTATCACATGAAATAAATATAATCCTTGGAATAAAAAAAAAAAGAAACAGTATTATATGAAGTAAACTGTCAGAGAAAGTGGTCACAGTGGAACGTACAGATGATAATCCTTTGGATTTTGGTATATCGTATGGTTTTCAGACCCAAGTAATAAGCTGTTTTGTGATTTTAAATGTATTACTGTCTAGAGCAGATACTCTCAACTTCATTATTTATAAGAATCCCCTAAAGCAGTGGTTTTCAAACTTCCAAAAATGTGCAAAACCTCTGATTCATTACATCTTAAGTGGAGTACAGGACTTTGCATTTTCTACCAGCCCTACAGATAATCTGAAGAGGTGATCTGGGAATCTGCTAAGGAAAAAACTGGACCAAGGGTGAAAAATTCCACGTAGTTATGCACTATTATTGTTATTATTTCTTCCTTTTGTTCCTTTTCTTGATAATTTCAAACATCCTTGTACTTTTCTATGCGTAATTATCATTTGCCTTCATCTACTTACTCTGTGACTGTCTTTTGATATTTTGGAGAGAAGCAGCTATTGAGAAATAGCTCAGAGAACCAAAAGTGCAATAATTCCAAAACAAGTATGACTTTTATAGATACTGTCCTTCCTGAACGTTTGAATTTAGCTTTCAGGATTTCATTTGTTTATTTTGTTAATTTCATTTCTAAATTTGATATCCCTAGAAACATCATCAGGACCCTTAAATTATATTCAGGTTGTAATTTTTATTATTATTTGTTGCTAAATACTTTTGTATAGGAGAATTGAATACAGAAACAAAGGCATTTTTCCCTTTTAATCAATCTGCATGAGTAAATAAAACTTACCAAGCAATATAGATAAATGAGAAAACTGTAGGGAAAAAATTACTCCTAATGGGGAAAATGTATATATTTATTAATAATTAATTAACTCAAAACATAACATCTACATAATGTAGCATATAATTCAGGAAATCATAAGTAAAAGATTTTACAGTGAAATACAATATTCCCTTAATTAAGCGAAATCCCATAGTTCTGAGCCCATTTAAAATTTTTTTCTCATATTCTCTCCCTTCAAGTATAAAAGCCAAATTAATACCAGTGACTCTGGGGAGGGAGGTGGGGAGCACTGGGGGGGTGGACTGGGACGGGAGTAAACGACAAAAAACTGTACTTGAATAACAATTAAAATAAAAAATAAAATAAAATAAAATAAAATAAAATAAAATAAAATAAAAAAAACCAGTGACTCTGTATGCATTCTGCTTGATTGCATATTGCCCTAGTGTTCTAGGTATTTGAATGAGAAATACTTCTGTTATTTTAATAGTAAAAAAATTACTTTTCTACAATTTATCTTTCTATGCATTTTCTTAGAGCTCCCCATTCATCCTCCCTGGATGCTTGAAAGGTCAGATCTAATGTCACAGCATTGTAGATTATTTTGAGGTAACATCTTTAAGATTCAGGGTAATTTTTAGGAGATATTTTAGATATTCAAGTCTTAATGTGGCCCTCCTATATTCAACAAATTGACAAGAAATAATTGAGTAAGCCTTTGTGTAAGTTATAGAAATATAAATTTGGCAGGATGTATTTAATGGAAAAATTATGCAGACAAGTGATTTTTCTCGTAACAGATAATAAGTTCAGCAAGTCCATGTGCAGATTTCTTCTATCGAAGTTTATCCTCTGAACTGAGGAAATCGCAAGCCCAGCCGTCAGTGCACGCAGAAAAACAGTCAGTAGAGGATGCTGTGAGATTAATTCAGAAGTGCAGTGAGGTGGATTTGAATGTGGTCATATTATGGAAGGTATGTGTTATTATTTCAGCAAATTTTGCGTATAGATACTTGATTCTTAAGCTGAAGAACAAATGTAACCTGCCTTTTAAGTTTTCCTCTTTAAATGTTCCAGTTTCAATATTAAAGTTGTTTTATAGTTTAACATTTTTGTAATGACTTTTTTGCATAAAGGAAGAATTCACTCAAATTAGATCATTTTCATCTCTGTTTTTGTTAGTTCTAATGATACTGAGAATACTGTAGACATGATAAGCCTCATGAAAGCCAGTATTATTATTTAAACTCTTTATTATGGGCATTTTCAAACACTAAAAAAAGGAAAAGTAGCACCATAAACCTCTTGATACCCACTACTCGTTTGTTGCTATTCATATTTCATCTTTCCCTCTTTCCTTTGTTTTATTTTTACCTTCCTTTATTTTGTGCTGTAGCATATTTTTTAAATGATAAGATATTTTATCTGTAAATGCTTCTCTGTGTACTTGTAGCACATAAAGGCTTTCTTGTTTAATTCAACCCCACAATACTATTATCTCAACCAAATTAACAATAATTCCTAATAATTATCTAATTGTTGGTCTGTATTAAGGTTTTCCAGATTATTTGAAAATAATTTATTTTTCTTTTGAAAATCATATCCGAATAAAACTCATACATGGCAGATCAGAATAAAATTGTTTAGGCGCCAGTCTTCCCTAAAGTTACCTGAACTATAAATACAGAGCAGGCTTGCTGTTTACAGCATAACCTTTTGTATCTTAGGCATATATATATATGCCTAGATATATATCGTATGTGTATGTTTATTCTTATTGAATTTATTGAGGTGGCATTGGTTAATAAAATTAGATAGGTTTCAGGTATATGATTCTATAATACATCATCTCTGTATTGCGTGTTCACCACCCAAAATCCAGTCTCCTTTTGCCACCATTTATCCCCCCTTTACCCTCTTCTACCTCCGCCCACCTCGCTTTCCTTTTCACTCAGCCCCCAAGTCCCCCTCCCCTCCAACAGTCTGTCAGTCTGTTTTCTGTATCTATACGCCTGTTCCTATTTTCTTTGTTTATTAGATTGCACATGTAAGTGAAGTCATATGCTATTTGTCTTTCTCTGACTGGCTTATTTCACTTAGCATAATACTTTCCAGGTACATCCATGGTGTTGCAAAAGGTAAGATCTCCTTCTTTTTTACAGCCTAGTCATATTTCATTGTGTAAATGTACCACAGCTTTTTTTCCACTCTTCTATGAATGGGGACTTGAGCTACTTCCAAATCTTGCCTATTGCAAATAATGCTACAATGAACATAGGGGTACATGTATTCTTTCAAATCAGTGGTTGGGGTTTCTTCAGATATATTCCCAGAAGTGAAATCACTGGGTCATAAGGCAGTTCCATTTTTAAATTTTTTGAGGTAACCCCATACTGTTTTCCACAGTGGCTGCACCAGTCTGCATTCCCACCAACAGTGCACTAGGGTTCCCTTTTCTCCGCATCCTTGCCAGCACTTCTTGTTTGTTGACTTGTTGATGATAGCTATTCTGAGAGGTGTGAGGTGATAATCTCATGGGAGTTTTAGTTTGAATTTCTCTGATTATAGTAACCTTAAGCATCTTTTCATATGTCTTTTGGCCATTTGTGTCCTCTTTGGAGAAGTGCCTGTTCAGGTCCTTTGCCCATTTTTTGGGTTGAATTG
>PVKM010021157.1:0-22784 GCA_004027735.1 Carollia perspicillata
GACATTTGAAATGAGTAGTGGGAGAGAGAATAAAGTAACTTTTTGCTTGGACCATACTGAGTCTAGCTTGCTCAGAAAATGATTGTATCTGTTTACTTCTTTTACTCTGAGAAGGGAGATGCAGGCACAATTTGCATGTACATATATTTTTGGGAAAAGAACGTTAAATTTAATTTTTAATTACTGTTCACATGTAATGTTATTAATTTTGTATTGGTATTATGTGTATAGCATAGTGGTTAGACAGTCCTATACTTTACAAAGTGATCCCCCAGTATTTCCAGTACCCAGCTGGCACCACGCATATTATTGTAATATTATTGACTCTGTTCCCTGTGCTGTACTCTACATCCCTGTGACTCATCTGTAACTACCAGTCCGTACTTCTCAAAGCCTTCGCCTCTTCCACCCAGCCCCCCAACCACTCCCCTCTGGCAACCACCAGTCTGTTCTCTGTGTCTGTGAGTCTGTTTCAATTTTGTGTGTTTACTTTGTTCTACAGATTTCATATCTAAATGAAATCAAATGGCATTTTCCATTCGTGACCTCATGGATGAATGTAGAGGGTATTATGCTAAGTAAAATAAATCAGTCAGAGAAAGACAAATGCACGTACTTTTTATGGTAAGGTAGACATAATGTGCAATTTACCATTATATTCCACGTTAAGTGTACAATTCAGTGGCATTAAGTGTATTCACCACAGTGTGTAATCATCACTAGTATTTATTTCCAGATCTTCTGCATCCTCCTAAACCGAAGCTCTGTACCCAACAACCACTAAGGCCCTATCCCTTCCTCCCCCCCGCTCTTGGTAACTACTGTTCTACTTTCTGTCTCCACGAATTTGCCTATTTTAGCTTCCCTTATTTAAGTGGAATTTTACACTGTTTGCCCTCTTGTGTCTGGCTTATTTCATGTAGCATAATGTTTTCAAGGTTTATCCCTGTTTTGTACTTAGAACTTCATTCTTTCTATAACTGAATAATATTCCATGGTATGTACATATCACATTTTGTTTATCCATTTATCTTTTGATGGATATTTGGATTTTTTACATCTTTTGGCCATTGTGGATAATGTTGTTATGAACATCGATCGACAAATATTTGTTTGAGTCCCAGCTTTGAATTTTTGGGGTGTATACCTAAGCAGCGGAATTGCTGGATCGTGTGAAAATTCTGTGCTTAACTTTTTGAGCAACTACTAAGCTGTTTTCTACATTCCCACCAGCAGTATGTCAGGGTTCTAATTTATCCACATCCTCATCAACACTTGTTATTTTCTGTTTGTGTTTTGATTCTTAAAAATTTTGATAACAGCCATGCTAGTAGTTACGAAGTAGTATTTATTATAGTTTTGATTTGCATTTCCCTAATGACAAATAATATTGAACATCTTTTCACATGCTTATTAGCCATTTGTACCTCTTTATAAAAATGTTTATTTAAGTCCTTTGCCCATTTTTGAATTGGGTTGTTTGTGTTGATGAGTTGTGGAAGTTCTTTATATAGTTTGGATATGAATCCTTTACCAGATATATGATTTGCAAATATTTTCTCCCATTTTATGGATTGTCTTTTCACTCTCCTGAGAGTGCTTTTTGATGCACAAAAGCTTTAATTTTAAGGAAGTCCACTTTATTTATTTTTTTCTTTTATTGCCTGTGTCTTTGCTGTCATATCCAAGAAATCATCGCCAAATCCAATGTCATGAAGATTTTTTTCTCCTATGTTTTCTTCTGAGAGTTTCATAATTCTAGTGTTTAAATTTAGCTTTTTGATCTTTTTGAGTTAATTTTTATATGTGATGTAAGATTAAGGTCCAACTTCATTGTTTTACATGTGAGTATACAGTTTTCCTGGGACTATTTGTTGAACAGATTGTCTTTTCCCCATGGATTAGGGTTGGCATCCTATTGAAACCAACTGAGCCTTGGCTGGTGTGGCTCAGTTGGTTAAGTGTTGTCCATACACCAAAAGGTTGCAGGCCTGGTCGGGGCGCACACCTGGGCTGTCTGTGGGTTTGATCCCCAGTTGGGGCAGGTGTGGGAGGTAACCAATCGATGTTTCTGGCATCAGCCTCCCTCTCTCTATCCTCTCTCTCTCCCTTCCTCTCTCCCTAAAATCAGTAAAAGCTGTCATTGGGTGAGGATTAAAAAATAAAAAATAGAGAGAAAATCAACTGCCCATATATGTGAAGGTTCTATCTTGACTCTACTCAGTTCCATTGGTCTGTATGTCTGTCCTTATGCCCGTATTGCGCTTGCTTTTTAGGTTGTAGTATTTGCCATCATCCTATCATTATGTAATTCTGAAAATATAAAAAAACATATACCATTATTGACAAAATAAATCATATTTGTGGTAACATTGTTTATCTCTCTGTACTACAATAAATATCCTTAACAGCATTGTAAAAATGATGATACCAAAATTCTTACATATTTGCCAAAAATATCTCTCTCCTCTTTTCCTTCACTGTTGCTATAACTCTCACATGGTTGTTGTCCTGGACCTTTACTCTGATAGAGAGAAAGCCAAAGTCCTTTTGTTAAAATGGCCAAGGCCCCGTATGATCTGGCCAATCACTAGTCACCCACCTCTCCGTCCTCATTTCTGAATTCTCATGCCACTCCAGCCACACTGGCCTCCTTGTTTTTCTTCTATCATGCCAAGGGCAGGCCCACCCCAGTAACAGGTACGCTGTGTCTACAGCGAGGTTATTGCGGACCACCCTGGACAAAATGACAACTTCATGTGCTCTCCCAGCACCACCGGAATTGAAGCTTTAGGAGGGCAGGAACTCAGCACCAAAAAAGGATGAATGAACGAATGAATGAATGAGTGAATATTTTAGGAAAAAATATAGTGGCTCCTTCTTTTTTTATTCATTCAATTAATATTTATTGAGAACTTACTGTGGACTTGATACAATGTTGAAAACACAGTGGACTTGTTAAATGGTTGCATAAATCTAAAATATGAAATTAAATGAGGTTTTTAAAGAGGTGGGTGTGTTAGATAGTCTCATAGATGACAAATTCAGGCTGGAAAGACTAAAATGAAGGTTTTGGGAGCAGAGCGCACTGCTCCTTAGCTTGCTCCGGGCACCGGGGTGGAGCACTGACTTCCTAGATTAGATTCTACTCTGGGAATTTGGAATGACAGTTCGTGGAAGCTAGTCACCCGTTACTAGTCCTTTAAATAGAGCTAGGAGGGGTAAACCCCTGGCGGAGGGCACTTCCTTTTCCCCTCCGCACACACCGTGCTAGTCACCGATGCCCAAGACAGCCTGCAAGTCGGGCTCAGGAGTGCGGTCCTCCTGCGCGGCCTTGTTCGGGACCGACCAGTGCAGAGACTCAGGAGCTGCTGCCCTTGCGGTGTGCTCACGTTCACAATCTATATTTGACTTGGACTATATCCTCACGGCTACTGGGGAAAAGGCCAAGTGGAAAATTCGTGCTGCTCTAAATATAGCACCTGCCTCTCCGCGGCTGCTAGATTTAGGCTGAAGCTTGGAGGGCACCGCCTGGCAGTGGCCGCAGCGTGGGCTGTGGCAGTGCTCACTAACAGGACGTCTCTACCGCCGCTTCAGGGCTGGAGGGCCGAAGGACAACGCTGGCGGCCTGGGCTCCAGCCCGGGGCTTCCATGACACGTCACGCGGGAGCGGCGTGGTCGGCCAGCTGCCTGGAAGAGGGAGAAGCCCACGATGGAGTCCCTCATCCAGCCCTCTCCTTAGCTCAGAGGAGGCCAACGCGCCGGGAGACGTTTACGAAGGAGGGAGTGCGAGTGAACGCGTGAGTGAGTGAACGGACTTGGGACTTGCAAGCTGGGCGAGGGGAGACGGGGTGTGAGACGCCATGGTGGTTGATTCGTCTCCCTGCTGCTTTATCCTCCCGGGAGCACGCTGGGTTAGGGGTGGAGGGGACCTGAGGACACTAGCGACAGGGAAAGCGTGGGAACCAGGACCAGACCATACGTGCAGGAGGACGCAACTCGAGCGAGAACCCGCCCTCCGGGGAAGGGGCGTGGCTACAAGGGCGCACCGGGGGCGTGGCTAGGAGTGTGCTGGGCCAAGAGAAAGCGGGAGGAGGGGGCGTGGCTACGAGGCGCAAGGGGCGGAAGAGCCGGTCAGGCGGGCACACCCGCAGAGTAGGTGGCGAGTCCCACGTCCCATCCGGTGGCGATCACGCTGCAGACCACGCTGAAAGCTGAGCGCCTCCACCCGCCGAGCCTGCCGTCGCCGGGCCATGTACTCGGGGAACCGCAGTGGCGGCCAAGGTTTCTGGGAGGGTGGCGGAGCGGCGGGCGCAGAAGGGCCAGGGTCAGCGGGGACGCAGAGCCCCGCACCGCTGTTCACCCCGAGCACCTACGGGCGCCTGGCACTGCTGCTTGGCTCCATCGCTCTGCTGGGCGTCGGCAACAACCTGCTGGTGCTCGTCCTCTACTACAAGTTCCAGCGGCTCCGCACTCCCACCCACCTCTTCCTGGTCAACATCAGCCTCAGCGATCTGCTGGTGTCCGTCTTCGGGGTCACCTTTAACTTCGTGTCCGGCCTGAGGAACGGCTGGGTCTGGGACGGCGCGGGCTGCAGGTGGGACGGGTTTAGCAGCAGCCTCTTAGGTGAGTTGGGTTCGGAGGAGAAAGCACCCGCCTCTCCTCTGCAAACTTACCCTTCCTTGCATTGCCATCCCGCCTGCGCATCCTCCTGCCGCGCACCCTCGCCCACCCTCGCCCCATCCCCGCACGGCCTCATCGTTCCTACTCGCCCTACCCGCCCCGCGCTCTGCCATGGACGCGCCTCGGGCTCCCAGGTTGCTTGGTGTTCCTTCTTGCTTCCTTCACCTCTTTCCGCCCTACGCAGACCTCTACTCTAACTGTGGGGCTCATCTCCCTGCACGCGGACCCGACACCCCAACCCATCCAGCTCCTCCACAGCTCTGTCCAGCCACTGTCCAGCTCATCCCATTTCGGTTTCCACCTCCTCGAATAATTTGAGGAAAGAAATGAGGGATAAAGTCAGGTATTCAAGAACAAAAGGGATGAACTGGTGAAAGTTGGAGAGGGCCATGAGATTCTATTCGTATTCTATTTGTTTCTAAAAATGAGAGGGTAGAAACCACCCAGTAGCAGTGTGTAATTAAAAAAATTTTTTTTTGGTCCACTAGCAATTGTAAACGATTTGACTGCTCCCTAGGAAGTGAGATCCTTCATTCAGATCCTCAGGATGCAAATAGGCATGTGCCCTGTGAGCTGTTTTTACTGTATTATTCCCCTCATTGGTTCCAGCACACCAAAATCTAAGGTGAGATTTAAAAAGGCACAGAGAATCCCAACTCAAATGAACAACAATTTAGCTGTGCAGCTAGTCGATTTCATTAAAGTTGAACCTGACTGTTAATTGAAGATTTATTTCAACCGTACGTCTAATCCTTAGAGAAGATTTAAGTCTTACTGGGACTTGACATTTTGAAGGGTGATCCACCCAGCATATCATTGAAGATGTGCTTTTCTAAGCTCGAGGTGTGTGTGCTCTAGGTTTTCATGTGTATGATTTGAAATAGAAATATGTACTTCTCAGGTGTTAAAGTTTCTTTTTAAAAGAATGCTGAATTCCACTGATACTTTATTACTGTTTTATCTTGACAGGGTTTTTTTTTTTAATGAAAAATTCATTCTTAATTTTATTGGTAAAATTGAAAAATAAGAATAGTTAAGGAAAATGTTAAAGAATGAGAAAATACTTGCATTATCACACAGCGAAATATATTACAAATCTATAGCAACAAAAATGGTATGATTCTGGCAGAAGTATTATGAGCCACATCCATGCATAAATGAGGATTTGATATGTCATAAAGATAACACTTCAAATTAGTTGGAGGAAAGACAGAATTATTAAAGATGTGGCTTTTAGACATTTTAGCTCACTTGGAATAATGTAATTTATCCCACACTACACACAAAAATAAACACAAGATGGATTAAAAAATTAAATATATAAAGTTCTAAAAATTGAAAAAACTCAAAATAATTTTTTAAAAGGAATGTATATGACAGATTCGAGTACCTAGAAATAAAAGCTTCTGCAGGATGAGAGACAATTAAAAGACAAATGACAGATTGGGATAAGTATTCATAATACATGCATAACAGAGTCTTAATATCTGGTACACATGCACAGTCCCTGGAGACCGACAAGTAAATCAAACCAGTCCAGTGGGAAACTGAGCAAATTATATGATGGGTCATTCAGAGACCAGCAGCTAGTAAATATGAAGAAGCTCAGGGGGATTGAGAAAATGAAAGTTAGAATAGCAATGAGATCGATTTTTTTTCTCCAGATGCCATATTGTCTCTGTCAGGCTGGGAAAATTGGAAAGAGATAGGGGAAAGTAGAAGTGCTCTAGAGTTCTGTTAGTAAGAATACAATTTGATACAATGTTTTTGTTTTTGTTTTTTTCTTTTGAAGGTAATTGCGTAGCTCAATTAAAAATATTGTAACTTCTTTGCTCTAGTAATTTCATAGAGGTTTTTTACTCCAGGGAAATATTGGTGTGCTTTGATAAAGACAGATCCACTGTTTGTAACATCGATTGGATCCATTTTGAATTAATTTTTATATATGGTGGAAAGTAAGGGGCCAACGTCATTCTTTTGTACATGGATATCCAGTTTTCCCAGCATCGTCTATTGAAAAGACTATCATTTCACTGTTGAATGCTTTGGGCACCCTTGTCAGAAATCAGTTGATGAGATATGTGAGTGTTTATTTCTGGATTTTGTATTCTCTTCTTTTGATCTATACAACCATCCTTATGAAAGTACCACACTGTTTTGTTTACTGTAGTTTTGTAGTAAATTTTGATATCAGGAAGTATGAGTTTTTGTTCTTTTTCAAGATAGTTTTGGCTTACATATAGATTTCTATAGATGTCCATTATCAGGTTGAAGAGTTCCCTTCTCTTCCTAGCTGGCTGAGAGTTTTATAATGAGATTTTGTCAAAATCATTTCCTGAATCTTTTGAGATGATCTCATGGTGAATTACATTTAGCTTTGAATATTAAGCAGGTCTTGAATTCTTGGGGTAAACTCTACTTAGTTATGATGTATTTTTCTTTCTATATGTTGTTGGAATCTATTTGCAGAAACTTGGCTAAGACTTTTTGCTTCTACGTTCATGAGGGATATTGGCCTTAATTTCCTTTTAATGTCCTTTTCCGGCTTTGTCACCAGGGTAATGCTGGAATAACAAATGCAAATGTTCATTCCTTTTCAGTTTTCTGAAAAGTTTGTGTAGAATCGGTGCTATTTCTTTATTATTTTCTCATTTCTTAAAATGGAAGCTGAGATTGATTTTTTTTAAAAGATTTTATTTATTTATCTTTAGAGGGGAAGGGTTAGGGAGAGAAATATCAATGTATGGTTGCCTCTTGTGTGTCCCCTGCTGGGAACTGGCCAGCAACCCAGGCATGTGCCCTGACTGGGAATCGAACTGCGATCCTTTGCTTCACAGACCCGCGCTCAGTCCACTGAGCTACACCAGCCAGGGCTGAGATTGATTTTTGATTGTTCTCTTCTAAGTAAGCAATGTCATATTTTAATTGTTGTTCAATTCAAAATAGTTTCATTTTCCCTTGAGATTTCTTCTTCAACCTATCAGGAAGCATGTTCTTTCATTTTCAAGTGTTAGGAGGCTGTCGTATTATTTTTTATCGATTTGTAATTTAATCCCATGATAATTAGAACACACAGTACTGTTATACATTTATTAAGATTTGTTTTATGGCCTTAGGTTCAGTGGTACTAAAAGTTCTGGTTTCCTTCTCCGATTGCCCTGCTACCAGCCTCTCTAGGTACTCGGCCCAGGATTTTGGTTGCATTCAGTGGGACAGACAGGCTGAAGCTCTTAAACATCTGAACCAACTTCACATTCAGTGTCTTCATCCCTAACAGTGTCCTTTGCGTCCACTCAGCCTCGCCGTCCTGGAGGACACCAGGCTCTGCGAGTACCACCGCCAAGGCTGGCTTTTCGGAAAGGCTGGGTGAAGTTGGCCGGGTTTTTTTGGAGAGCAAAATCTTTGCAGTGTTGTCAAAATTTTCTTATTCACCAATCTCTTACTTTGACAAACTGAAATATCGTATTTGTTATGTTTAATTTTTTGATATTTCAAAGGAAACAGTCATAGAAATCATGATTCTATCTATTTGATGTCTTCAGTGATTCTATTCTAATACTGTCTTTTCTCTCCCCAATAAGCATGAATCTGAGAATTTCACCTGTCCAAAGAGTTGAAACTGGGGAGGGGCCGTGAGGGTATGTAGGTGATAGTATAGAAGGCTGTGTGATTACTCTCTTTATATTAATTTAAAATACCTATCAGGAAGTTTTTTAGGCAGGGTGAAGTTATTTTTTTTTTAATTTAATCTTTATTGTATATTTTTTCGTACCATTTAATGGCTAAGCTTTAGAGAGGGTGACTCAAGCTGAAGCTGAAAGTGTCATCAATGACGCTTCCTAGGATGAGCAATAAGTATTTGGTCACAGACACCAAATTTCTTGTTTACAAGAAGTGTTTTTTCTGTGCTAGGAAATTCTATTTCTAGCCCAACTCTGTGCTGGGAGTTTAGAAACAAGGGCTTATTGAGCTCTTTGTTAGCACCAGCATTCAGTCTCTTCCTCATCCTCCCTGGCCAGCCCCTCCCTGCAGTGTCTCCTTGTCTCTGCTGTCCCTTTTCACTCTACATCATCCCTACTTGGACCCCTTCCCCGTCAGAAGGGATAGCTATTCCAAGGCTGCTAGAAATGTTCACCAAATGGCATTTCTCTGGATGACTGCTTGATTTCTCTGGACGTTTAGTTAGTGTTTTCAACAGTGACTATCACTGCTTGTGAATTAGAGGTGAAGACTCTGGGGCAAGCGATTAAGAGGCTTGTTTAAGTGCTGGGAGATAAGTCAACAGTGGGGTTAGGATGGAGCTTTAAAAATTGTTAGCAAAGATTAAGAATTTCTTAGCCTGGAGTCAGTCCTAAGGATTGTGCTTCTAGGTAAGAGTTAAGGATGGAGAAATGGAGGGTGATTTTTCCCTTTGTCATCTCTGAGCAGAACTAACCAATCATGGAGCAATGAAGCAGGGGTTGTTAAAAATGCTGAAAGTGGCTGCTTGCTTCCCAGGCCTCTAGAGAGGCTGCCTTGTCACGTGGAAAGACCACTGGCCTGAGGGCATGAGAGTGGGGCCTTCTCCTGACCCCTTGGCCAAGCGGATGTGTGGACTTGGCCATCACTTAATCCCTTCAGCCCTCATACCATCTCTATTACAGGATAACTGAGCTAAATCTTCTTTAAGGTTGTGTTGTCCTACTTGCTGTGTATTTCGAGGACTCCTTTGACAGTTGTAGGTTGGAAGGTGCCTGATTTTAGCACTTTCGTCTTGTATCCTCATGTCTTACTTCCATCCTCAGCTACATCTTCTTACTCAAGGATAAGCACATACTGTGCTTATACTTCTTCATAGACCCTCATGGGTTTTGTCTTCTTCTGCACCCTCTACTGGAAGAAGGCAGTCTCAGTAATTGAGACACACAGATACATACCCAAGAGGGTCAGGGAACCACTTTGTTCTGTGCTCAGTTCCTGGTTTCTCAGGGAATGCTGGAAACAAGTGGATTTCCTGATATTCTTGAGGCACAGGCTTTGACTAGACAGGACTGTTTAAGATAGTCATGTCTCTGAAATTGGTCAGTTCAGTGAGCTAGTTGATTTCAGTTCCTATTGAATAGCTTGTTTTACAGATATTCAAGGTAACTAGTCATCCCAGCCCAGGCAGGCCCAGATTGTCCTGGTCTAGACTAGTAAGTTTAATACTGGGGAAAATCAGAGCTCAAAGGGTTCTCACTCTTACTGGGCAATGATGGATGATAGCAGGCCCCCCCCCAAGCATGTGCCATTTTTTAGCCTAAAGGCTTCTTCTCGGTGAGTGTGTTTTTCGTCCCTTTGGTTGCCCATCCCCCACCCCCAGCACCACACAGGTGTTCTACACGTAGAATATAACCTCTGTTATGCCCGAAGTTAACAGGATTAAGGGCCTTTGCCCCTTCAAAAACAAGAACACCAAGCAAAAGGTTAATCTAGGCAGAGGATATTTAGACCTTTATCTCATGAAACAGAGACGCCGGGTCATAGAGTCAGAGTCTGGAAAACCGCAAGTCACCCCATTCCAATGTTAGAAGTAGGCGTTATTTATGTCAAGATGTTTTTAACATATGAACCCAGGGGTTTCTTTTTAACTTACACCTAAAAAACACACACATGCACTATGTACATTCATATTGTATAAATATTAGTTACATATACATTTTCTCTTCAGTGGGCCTATTCTTTTATGCACTTAAATATTATAAAATGCCAGCTATTTCACTGAATCAGTGGTTTTGTAACAATCTAGTTAATGCCGTTGAGATGGTCTCATGTTTCTACCATGAGACCCTAAGGGTGGTAGGGAGTGGACGTCTTCTATCCAGCTGTCCTACAATGACCCACAGACTGGTTTGGGCCCGGGGATATCCCTGGTCACGGCAACGTGCACGTGCTGCGCTGTCTCTTTCCATCAACACCGGGGAGCCACACCCTCTCACAGCCTAAGCTCACAGTTGTGTATAGTTTTATTCAAATACTAGTTTTGTTAAAAGCAGGAGTTACAGAATTATGTTAGTTCTTTATTATTCCGGGATATTATTATGTCCATTCTCCATTACTGAATTGCCTGATTTGGGGGAGTACATCTCTATTGTTCATTTCCAAAAAGTTAGAAAATATGTGGGAAAGCACTTAATGACCTGCTTTAGTAGGGGCTTTCGTAGTTACTGTTGCACGAAATTACGTTTCTCCTGATACTGTTTACAATTGTATTCTTGAATTCTCTTTCACAGAAAAGTTCCAGTCACAAATGCATACGTGATGCATTTTGACATTTACTGCTAAGATGAAAGGCAGAAACGAAAACCACCCATCCGTTTTGTTAGTCTCAGATGTGATTAGATGTACTTTGTCATGTTTTTATGCTACTGACCTGTGAAAAATAAAAAACACTAAAGAAGGGTAACAGCACAGCTAGGACCTGCAACCTCGGTACTCCTGGGGTGGATCTGGAGCATCACAAGGAGAGACTTTATCGCAGCGTATTCACCCCTCATCTGAGCCCTCAGCCTGGATTCATACACATTTCCCTCATTGGCAGTTGTCACTAGATATTCTCCCAGGATGGCGGACAGTCTCCCTACAGAGTTTGATGTGGTCGTTATAGGGACAGGTTTGCCTGAATCCATCCTTGCAGCCGCCTGTTCAAGAAATGGTCAGAGGGTCCTACATCTTGATGCGAGAAGTTACTATGGAGGAAACTGGGCTAGTTTCACCTTTTCTGGATTGCTCTCCTGGTTGAAGGAGTGTCAGCAAAGCAGTGACATTGGGGACAGGAGCACTGCTGCGTGGCAAGACCTGATCCGGGAAACAGAAGGAGCCATCTCCCTTCGTAGGGGGGACAAAACCATTCAGCACACAGAAGTGTTTCGTTACGCCAGTGAGGATGTGGGTGACAACACTGAAGAGATTGATGATTCGCAGAAAAGTGTAGCATCTAGTACCCTCACTAAACCTTTGGATTCTGCATGCCCGGCTGAAGAAACACACTCATACGTTACCAGCTTCGAAATGCCTGCCAAAGAGACTCCGAACAACGATGGGGACATCTTATTAGAAGTAACTGATACAAAGGAAACGCAGGCGAAAGAAAAGAAATACCATGGAGATAACACTTGTGTACACACAGTTTCAGACAGAGATAAAGACGAAAACAAACCTATAGTAGAAGGCAACACTGATCAGCCAAAGAGAAACAGGATTACGTACTCTCAAATAGTTAAAGAAGGCAGGAGCTTTAATATTGACTTGGTGGCAAAGTTGCTGTATTCGCAAGGCTTGCTGATTGATCTTTTAATCAAATCCAACGTTAGCCGTTATGCCGAATTTAAAAATGTCACTAGGATTCTTGCTTTTCGTGAAGGAAAAGTAGAACAGGTGCCTTGCTCCAGAGCAGATGTCTTCAATAGCAAAGAACTCACTATGGTAGAAAAGAGGATGCTGATGAAGTTTCTGACATTTTGCTTAGACCATGAACGACACCCTGATGAATACCGGGATTTCACGCAGTGCTCATTTGCAGAGTACTTGGCTACTAAAAAACTAACCCCCAACCTCCAGCATTTTATACTACACTCAATCGCAATGACAGAGTCATCCTGCACCACGATAGATGGCCTTAAAGCAACAAAAAACTTCCTCCAGTGTCTCGGACGCTTCGGCAACACTCCGTTTTTATTTCCCCTATACGGTCAAGGAGAAATTCCCCAGTGTTTCTGCAGAATGTGTGCGGTTTTTGGTGGAATCTATTGTCTTCGCCATCAAGTGCAATGCCTTGTGGTCGACAGAGAATCCGGAAGGTGCAAAGCAATTATCGATCACTTTGGCCAAAGAATAAATGCTAAGCATTTCATTGTGGAGGACAGTTACCTTTCTGAGGAAACCTGCTCGAACGTGCGGTATAAGCAGATCTCCAGGGCAGTGCTCATTACAGATCGATCCGTACTAAAGACAGATTCAGATTCAGATCAGCAGATTTCCGTCTTGGTAGTGCCTCCAGCGGAACCAGGGACGTGTGCCGTTCGGGTCACTGAGCTGTGTTCTTCAACTATGACGTGCATGAAAGACACCTATCTGGTACATCTGACCTGTTCATCTTCTAAAACAGCAAGAGAAGACTTGGAACCAGTGGTGAAGAAGTTATTCACCCCATGGGTTGAAACGGAAATAGACAAGGAAGAACTTGCAAAGCCAAGGCTTTTGTGGGCCCTTTATTTTAATATGAGAGACTCCTCAGGGATCAGCAGGCGCTCATATGATGGCTTACCTTCCAATGTGTATGTCTGCTCTGGGCCTGACTGGGGACTGGGAAGCGAGCACGCGGTCAGGCAAGCGGAAACCATTTTCCGGGAGATCTTTCCGGGTAAAGAATTCTGCCCCCCACCTCCAAATCCAGAAGACATTGTTTACGATGGTGATGATAAGCAACCAGAGGCTTCTGGAGCCGATAATATATTAATGGCCAAACTAGAGCTCTCTGAAGGAAGCAAACATGTAGAAAGCCTTCAAAATTAGAAGAAGGGAAACTGGAAATGCTACTTTGGACCTTCCTCCTAGTGTCAGAACATTCTCATTTGAAGGACAGTTTCTTGTATGAGTAATTAGAAGTGGGTATATGATGAATGCTTGGCAGATGTAGACTTTAATTCTCTTTCAGACATTTCAGCCATTGCGTGTCTTTGTTAACCTATCAGTAACCGATTGGTTGGTTATTGCACTGTTCGTTTCAGAATGTACTCCATGATCCAGAATCCTAAACAGAGGTAGCTTTATTTTAGTATTGGGTATTTACGTGAGGGTTCCATATTAGCAACCGTGCTTAAAGGAAGGTGGTATTATATATGCTAATGATCATCAGGTGTTATTGTCTACTATGACAATGTCTAAGGAATGTTTTACTTGGCAGCTATTACTGTTGCTACCACCTCTGAATAAAACACACATGCAGTCGATCATGTGGGTCTCTTATGTATAATATAAACATATATACACAGTAGCAATAGCAACTAATGCAGGTGCCGATGTAAAATACATTTGTCTAATTACAAGATTAGCTTTGCATGATCCTGCATTTGTGAAGGTCTGATGTTTACTTATGTCTTACTGTTGAATTCTCCTACTTGACCCTTGTACCCGATAAGGCAACATCGCCACCACAATCTTTTACATCCAGAAAAGTGCCCCAGAGGTCACTTACTGAAGAGCTCACTCATGGGAGGTTCGGTTCAGAGACAATCTAGGGGATGAGACTAGTTCTGGTTTAATACTTCAGAAAATTTCTGCAGAACCCTGCTCTGGCACCTAAAAGAAAAGAATATCCAAACAGTAACTGAGGCCAGAAGGAAAAATGAATTGCCCCAGGAAAAAGGTACTTCAGAGTGACTGTTTGAAATTCCTCAGGAGAAACCAAGGGAGTCCGGTTTTAATCCGCAGCTGACTCCGAGCTTTCTCAGTGAGGGCGAACGCTCCTCTTGTTGGCTCTGCCTCTGTAGTGAGCAGCACCAACTACAACCCACAGGAGTGAATCTAAGAAGGACGTACTTACCACGCCCCTTCTGGTGTGCCCCATCCCACACACAGTGAGTAACCACCCCGTAATTGTTTCTGCCTCTGGGCTGTTATCTATGCAGAGGAGAGAAATACGTCATTTTCCCAGAACCGCTGGAAGTCGTAAAGCTGAAGTCCCTGCAGCGGTGAAGGCCCTCGGAGCTGTTGGAGGGAGTAAAGGTCCTTCCCCGTTAGTCCCTTTTGCGTTCCTCCATCGGAGAATGGTGGTCCTCTAGGGAGAGGGCCCTGCAGTGCATGGGGGCTTTCGCTATGACCTGGGCACTCACCCCACTCTCTCATTAAGGTTTCTCAACCCCGAGAGGCAGAAGTTATTGAATACATTTTCAAAGATGAAATAAAGACTTAATTCATAATTTGCTCAGAGTCTGGCATGGGGAAGAGCCAACATCGGAATCCAGGCTTTCATGACCTCAGTCTTCCGCCTAACCTTAAATGTCAGAGGAGTGCAGTACTGGGGGTGGGGGGGGGATGCCCATGAAGTCAGTCTAGTGTTGCTGGTGAAGAAAGGTTGGCGGAAAGTGGTCTCTCAGCTTATTATTGAAGCAGAGAAAGGTGAGGAGCCAGTAAGCCCCTGGCCGGTGTGGCTCAGTTGGTTGGAGCGTCTGCACCCCAAAAGGCTGAAGGTTCCGTCCTGGGAGGGGTGCATGTAAGAGGCAACTGATCGATGTTTCTTTCTCTCCTTTCCACTCTAAAATTAATAAGCATATTTTTAAAAAGAAATTTAGAGCTGAGCACTTATTGAAACAGAATTTGGCTAAGTTTTTAACAAAATAATGCTGCTTAATGTATTTTTTGACCTGAACATGGTGGCATAAAAAATGTACAGTTGTACTAAGTCAAAGTATGCTCTCAATAATCTTGCTGCTCTTCTGTATGTGAGGAAAATGAAATAAGAAAGACTTAAGTAATTTACACCTTATTGGAAGTAGAGAAGCCACAATTTGGTATTAATATTTTTATATATTTTTAATATAACAAAGTGGTATTATTGGGTGGATCCTAAAGTTTAAGTTCAGCCAAAATGCCTGAAATAGACCTAAAAATTAGTCATTAAAATGAAAAAGAATTTAAGATGATAAATAAAACGTAGGTGAAGGTAATCCAGACCCACTGGAAAAAATTTCAGTATGAAGATTATTCATAAGAATTGAGAAAAGAAGCCGTGAGAAGAGAAGTTGCAAAAAATGCTCGAGCTAAACATAATAGAAACAACAAAAAAGTGTTAAACTGGTCCAAATTAAGGGTGGTTTAAAAAACTACTTGAATGCAAAATCAAATGAGAAAAGTTATAACCAATAAAAAGCCTTAAAAATTAGGGGATATTGTAACGTAGCACAATTTTCTGATGAGTTAGAATCTTACCCTAATGGGCTTATTATTGTATTTTTTCAGATGTTCAAGGAATAAATAACATATTCATGTATCATTAAAGATGATATGCTAACATTTGCATTTTGAGGTAAATATGGCCTTGATACTAGAAGTCAAACATTTTGTAAAGGGTCTCGTTCCGAACAGATGCAAAATGGAAGACATAGTCAAGTAATGCACAACAAATAAAGTGCAGGCAGACCTCATTTTATTGCATTTTGCTTTAGCATTTTGTAGATGTTATTTTTTTCAAAGATTGAAAGTAAGACCCTCCATCAGCAAAAAGATGAGGACTTGCCTATTTTAGCAATTAAATGTTTTGTTTAGACATAATGTGCACACTTAATGGACTGCAGTATGGCATGAACGTAACTTTTATATGCACCAGGAAACCAAAACATGCATGTGACTTGACTTTATTGGAATATTCACTTTATTGTGTAACTGAACCCACAATATCTCTGAGGTATGCCTGTAATTATTTTCTGTGACTCAGGATTATAAAGCCAATGTTCCACTGAGCAAAATAGCAAAAAAATTGAAACTACAGATAACTTCAAAAATCTGAATAACATCATTCATCTTTGATTTAATTATCTCTGGTAAGGATTTTATTGGTTTCTCATTTTGTGATAAATAAGTTCTTAAAACAAGAACTAACATCATTCCTACTAGGCAAATATATAGAAACGTTTCTCAATCAGAAATCAAACAACCTTGACACCACTTTTATTTATATGTCGTTGAAGGAGCTCATTGTGATAACATGTTAACGAGCATTCACAAAGTGGGAAAGATGAGGGGAGAAAGTGGCACGAATGTTTTCTGTAACATGTTTTTGTAACTAGTGAAA
This sequence comes from Carollia perspicillata, assembly GCA_004027735.1. Taxonomy (NCBI): domain Eukaryota; kingdom Metazoa; phylum Chordata; class Mammalia; order Chiroptera; family Phyllostomidae; genus Carollia; species Carollia perspicillata. The sequence continues at coordinate 16,493 of PVKM010021157.1, forward strand.
CCTATAACATATAAACAAACATACAGTAAAAGACGAACTCGGGAAGTTGCAGAACATACAGTCTTTAAAAAATCAGTTTTATTTCTAGATTTCCTCAGTGACAAGCTACGATTTTTGAAGTGTTATCCAACAATATCGGGATGAGTTAAGAAAGCTGCTTCGGTAGAAGCAGGCTGAAGGAACGGCATCCTAGTGTGATGGAAAAGAGGGAAATAGGGAGTCGGAAACCAAAATTAAAGTCATCGCTTTACTACTTACCAGGTGTATAATCTTGGCAGAATCTCTCCTAGCTTCTATTTCATCATCTACAAAATAGAAATAATGCTTTGCAGCATTATTCTGAGGATTAAATTAATGTGCATGAAATGTCCAGAGGATTGGGAATGGGTGACATTAGCATGTAGATTTACTACACTGCCACTTAACCTTCCAACTAGGTGTTCTAGAAGATAATTTGCCAGAATTGTGATAAATTATTTAGGAAAATAAGCAAGGAAAGATGTCTTTTTAACTTAGAGGGAGAAATGGGAGTCATACCTCAAATTCTTAAAATGTGCTATTAAGCAAACTTGCTAAATGTACTAAGTAGAAAGTTTAAACTAAGACTAATAAGGCAACTGGAAAGAAATAAATACATAATAACTGCCGGTGGAAAAGCTAGCTGCATGTCAGTATGAAAAAAGAAATTTGACTCAAATTATATAATAACAATTCATTCCAGATGAATTAAAATGTTAAGTATCGAGTTAGGATTAAACACTACAGTTCTCATCCCAATAAGGATACAAAGGAAACGTTATGGCAATGAAAATCATTAGATAGGCAGGTGAGGTCAACTAAGAGAAAAATTAAAAATAGAAATACTAGAAAGAAGACGAGAGTGGATTTAAAAAAGCTACTTACATTATATAAGGGTTAAGTGCTTGATATTTTTTAAAAGGGAGGTGCAAATCCATACAATTTTCTACTTTCTACTAGGCAAATTTATTAAAAGGATAGGTGCAAATGAGAAAATACAAATAAAAGTAAATTCTTAGAATGATACTCAGATTTCCTAATGTTGCAGAAAAATGGACTCTGACACGACGTGGGGTCAGCGGAGTGAGCACTTTATTAACATATGTGGACCCAGAGGAGAGAGCTTCCAAACTCTGGGCGTTGAGGAGGGGTCAGGTGGGTGGTTATGAGGCAGGAGGTAGTCAGGAAGGGAGCTCCAGAGGCCCCGCAGGGCTGAGGTAGAAAACATCTATACATGAAAAAGACCCCCTAAGATGAGTTGTTCCTGTTTTCTGAGATAACTCTGAATCATAGAATGCGCCTGCGCCCTACCCCTGATTCATTATAATATCATTATAATGAAATAACACTGTGGGACTCCCTTCTCCAGTAGCCAATCAAGAAAATCATGGGAAACCACACATGCGCAGTAGCTTTGAAATCCAACTCCTTGTACCTGCGCAGGAAAAGCCCGCCAAAGTCTAGCAGGAGGGGCTTCTGCCCCTATAAAAAAAATAGAATTCCCCAGCCCACGTGGGCCCTTTCTTTCCTCTGCGCAGAGCAGGCCCACTCCCGTGTCCTGTGATGTATACTATCACTTAATAAATCTTCCCTCTTTCTTTATGCTATAAACTTTGTGTGTTCGGTTCAATTCTTTGTCCTCGATCACTAAGAACCTGGTTACCTGTGCACAGCTGTGCACACCTGTGACAGTTTAATACCTTTGTAACAAAGTGAGAGTGGTCACGAGGCACAAGCAGGGAGCAGGAGAGTGGGAGCCAAGGTCACAGAAGCAGAGGGCGGAAATTGTCTGGGGCCCCGGACAAAGAGACAGTAAGAGATTAACTGAGTCCCAGACAGAGAGTCAGCTAGTTAGTTAGCAGGTGGTCGTCTGGAGCCTGGGGGCCAGCAGGGAGTTATCAGAGGTCCGGAACAGAGTGCCAGCTTTAACTTCTATTACATTTTAACTTCTATTACACTAATATTAAATATGCAAGTTGAAACAACTTTGACCTAATTCATGCTAATAGCAAAAAATTTCCAACTACATGTTCTCCCATTCCAGTAGCATTGTTATATTAGTAGTATTTTCTAAAGAACTATTTAGAAAATTATAATAGGAGCTCTAAAACCAGTCTATCTTTTGGTAGGTCTAAGTCACTTCGAGAAGCATATATCCAGGAAGATAAAAGAAAATAACTACTTATATAAAGATATTTCTAGTAATTCCATTCACTTGAGTTTTTTTTTTTAAAGACCAATAATTGGCAAATGTATAAATAATATTTTGTATATTGCTATTGCTATCAAAAACTGTTATATAATAACCATTAAATAATATTTGTATATGTAAAATTATATAGAAAAATTTAATTGAGACTCAAAGTGTTAGAACATAAGTTATTATATTTACTGTTTATATTTATGTACACTGAAAAGAATCTGGAGAGAATGTAATTAATTGGAATTTAACATTATAGGGTTCTTTATCTTTTTTCTGTAAAATACTGATGTGTGCAATGAAAAATAAAAGATTAATGGTATAATGGTTTACTGAATTGGTGAGAAATTGATTCTTTGAAAACTTTTCAAATTCTCCTTTAGATTAAAAATTATATCTTTTTAAATGTTAAATTGGAAAGATAATCTCCAAAAATGTTGATATTGTAACCGGAAAAGACACCGGTGTTTGGGCTGCCTGTCCCTATCAAACCCAATAAGCAGTGACAGCGATTGAATCTTTATGGGCGCTTTATCCAGGTGGCCGGCGATCTGAGAAGGTAGCGGGTTCATACCCTAACAGACCATCTTGCCTTCTCTTTCCAGGCCAGACTTTTTATAATAGGGAATAAACAAGGTGCGGTGAGGGCTCTGAGATTCAGGGAGCATTAGGTGACGAAGCTGCAACATTCCTGTCCTGGGCAGTTAGCTGTTCCCAGGGGCTGGGTCGTCTGTCTCTCCCTGGAGCACAAAGGCCCGGATGCCTCCAGTTGTCCCCAGGCAGTAATCTGTAGCTGTGCCCCAGGAGGTCGGCTGTTTTTTCCGGGAGCCAGAATGGGCCTTATCCAGTTTCTGAAACAAAAGCTTTAACATACACATTACTTGTTAGACTTGTAACTTTTTACCTTAAAGTAAAATTTTCCAAATCTTGAGTCCCCTCTCAATATGAAGTCTTACAACACTTGATGGGAAGCATTTGTGGTCCAAGTGGATTTTGTATCGTTTGTATATTTTCTCAGTTACTCAGCAGTAAGAAATGAGAAGGCATACTGTGGCGATACTTTTTTTTTTTTAATGGACACCTCAGAGCCAGAGGTGGAAATAATAGAAATAGTATTAATGCATTCCAGGACATCAGCACAAAGACATCACCTCATAAAGTACGTTTCCAAATCCAAGAATGTACTTCAATTGGGAGCCTTGGAGGTCCAGAAAATGAAGGTCGGATTTGGATTCCTAGAAGAAATCCTGGGAATCTTAGAAGGAATCCTAGAAGGCCACGCCTGGGTCTGACTAGCATTTTCAGGGGGACCCATGCTGAGGTTAGCTCTCTGGAGGAGCAGGCTGGGCTGACCTTGTCAGCCTAAGAGATGCAAATCCAGGTGAATTAGTTCTACAAAGGTCAGTTGCACATTAACAGTGAGTGATCAATTGGCATTTATCTGAGGATTGCAAATAGAAAAACGAGTAAGACAGGTTTTCTATACCTGAGAACAATTCTCTCAGAGGACATGCATGCCTTTTACCTGAGTGAGAACTAAGATGTTTTCTATCCATCATACTAACTACTACCACCTCCTTCCCCAAAAGACAAGAAAGAAAAAAAAAACTCATCTGTGATGGTGTTCCTTTAAAAGGCCGCCAAAACCTTTTATTAAGCAGCTGGAAACAAGTAGCTTGCAAGTTAAATGACTGATAGGTTAATATTTGGTGAAATCTATTTCTGCTAACATTCAGTTAATTAAGAAGTTTCTGACATTAACCGGAATTTCCAGTCTCGCCTGGGGAAGGAGTGAGGAGAATGTGTGTAACGGAGGGCCCCAGAAGCCCCTGCACCGAGAGCTCAGGGAGCAGGATGTGTGAAGAACCCACAAGGAGAGTTGCCCATACGCAAGTTTCAAGACCGAGAAATCTGATTAGGATTGCTTTTACTTCGCTTCCTCTTGGCAGGATGAGTGGAAGTCACGCTTCTTACTGCATTGGAGTCGTTGCTCCCTTTTGGAAGATTTAACATGTTTTAATTTTAGTACTTTCACCTTTAGTATCACGAGACATTGTTTCCAGTATCCCTCTTGTCCTTTTAACCAACTGTATTCACGGTTCAGCGGCAGGGGGCACACTGCCTCCAGCCTTCCCTCAGGCTCGAACAAAGAAGCGGAGGGATTCAGTTGGAAGAATTTGACTCGAACATGAATATTAGGACAGGCGTTCTGCTGCAGCGTCTGTAGGAATGCTGCCCTTTCTGTGCGCACCTCAGGACAGCCCTGCAAGGTAAGAAAGGGCAGGTATTTCTATCCACTACAGATAAGACGTGCCGGAGTCACGTGACTGGCCAGGACTTCTGGTAAGCTTTCAGAGCCGGTCCAAGAATTGAACTGGAACCTCTACTGTGCCTTCATTGTATAAAAGAACGCATATCACATAAATCACTATTCCGAAAGTGCTGGCGTCTGGGATTTTAGAGTACATTTACTTCTCAACAAATACAAGGATCGTATAACGTAAGATTTGGGTAATTGAAGTGGGCTGACTTAGGTTGGAAGAGGGAGAAGACAGCTCACAGAGTGATGCGTGTCTTCAGAGAGGTGTCAGATTAACTCCAGGGGCGAGTGACTGTCGTGCACCAGAAACTGTGATTGGGTGTATATATGCAGGGTTACATGTAACATAACCCTGAGAGAGAGAGGTGTTAGCGTTTCTGTCTCGATGCGAAGTAGGCGCAGGAAGTTACCAGCGTTACGGAGTTGGTAAGGACTGCCACTTCCCTGCACTGGTACTGACGTTGCTGAACAATTAGCCACTGTCAGGCCCAGTAATCAGGCCCGGATCATCTCTGGGACAGAGGGATAAACTTGAATGGGTACACAAAATTATTTTCAGTCTGACTAGGGAAATCTGGGAGGGCTGCATGAAGGAAAAGGCCTGGACCCCGCAGGCTGAGAAGGGTTTCTTCAGGCAGATACGCACTGTGTGTAGGGAGACTAGCAGGAACGGCGGCAGGGGGCATCGAGGGCATTGCACCGTGTGGAGCCGCGGGACATGTGGCAGGGCACGTGGGACGGGCGCCACACTCTCCGTGATCTTGAAGGCCACAGGGCGGCTTTCAGTGGACAGTGAGGAGCGACCGAAGGTTTTTCCAGATAAGGCCTAAGAAAGGTTAGCCTGGTGGCGGTGTGAAGCGGGGCCAGAAGGAAGGGGCGGAAATTACATGCAGGTGACCCGAAGGAGGAAGACTATGGTAAGGCCTGGGTAAGGGGGGATGATGGGAGTGAAACAGGCAGAGACAAATTTGGAGCTAGAACCACAGGAGCTGGAAAATGGCTGTGTGTTCTAGATAAGGTAGAAAGAGAAAGGAATTGAAAGTGACTAAAATTTCAGCCGTGGTACTTGAATGAGTGTAATGCATTTAACAAGGATTGGGGACGGGTTTGGAAGAAAAGCAAAACAGGTTTGGTTTCGGCCACACAAGGTGATTGGGAGATGGTTCTGGAAGGTCTCCGAGGGCTGAGGAGTTGTGGCTCTCCTAGTGGAGCAGCACTTAACGCTATTAAACAAGGGGGCGGGTTACAGTTGGAGCCATAACCCTGGTGTCTATGGGAGGGTGAGTCCAAGTGGGGCAGGAATGTAGCAAGGAGACCAGGTAGGAGGCCAATGAAATAGTTTGGCAAGAGATGCTGCGGGTCTGACTTGGGGCAAAAGCAGTTAGGACAGAAGGACAGATCTGAGAGCTACTGCGATTAAATGAGCACAACTCCATGACTGGATGTGAGTGCTATTAAGAAGGAAGAGAAATCGGGCAACGATTGAGCATACCTGGTAGGTGTGGACCTATTGGGAATGAGATCATGGTACCCTGGCTGGTTCAATGTCACTCCTGCCCCTGGATTAGTCATGGCCTCGGAAAGTTTCTTTTCTAGGATTCCTAGGTATATAATCGCCCCCTGCCTCCTGAGCTCATTAAGCCTCAAGGATGTGAGTCAGAGCTGCTAGTGTGCACCTTGGTCACCAGAGTCTGTCTGAGACTTAGGCCAGGTAGCGCAACCAAGCTGAGGAAGGCAGGAGAGACAGATCCCTG
>PVKM010021158.1:0-22800 GCA_004027735.1 Carollia perspicillata
TTGGGGGCTAGAGATGGCAGAAGCAGCGCTCTTGCCAGGGAGATAAGCTTTGTTTCCTCAGTGGCTCACAGCCCGGAGGTCGCTCACTCAGCCTTAGCCACGGGGGGCAGTTATAACTCCTGAAACCAGGCAGAGCGGTTCCCAATACACACTACCTAAAATTACAGAGAGAGTTTACTATGTATATACTCTCACTAAACATCAGCTCCACACAGGAAGGGACTTTGTTGTGTTCAAGACCATAACAGTGGGGCCTAGAACAAGGCCTCTAGACAGAAGGTGCTCAATAAACATTAGTCAAATAAATGAGTGGATTAAGTGCTGCTATTTCTTGGGCATATGCTTGACCCTTTCTATGTATTAACTCATTTAATTTTCATAGTACTTCATCAAGGAGATTCTGTAATATTCCAAAGGGTTAGAGGCCACATTAACAAAGCTTTTAAGTGGGGGAGCCAGGACCTGAATTCAGGTAGTCTGTCTGCAAAGCCCATTGTACCACCTGCTCAGGCTGTGTTAGCAACATACCACAGACAAGGTGGCTTAAACAACAAATACATTTCCCTCCTCGCAGTTCTGGAACCTGAAAGTCCAACATTAAGGTGCTGCCAGAGGTGATTTCTGGTGCAGCCTCTCTCCTGGGCTTACAGGCAGCTGCCTTCTCGCTATATCCTCACATTGTTTTTCTCTGTGTCTGCCCTCCTGGTGTCTCTTCCTCTTCCTATTGGACTAGGGGCCTCATTAAAACATTAATTACCTCCCTAAAGAGACCATCTCCAGAGACAGTCACATTGGGGATTAGAGCTTCAACATATAAAATTTGGAGAGACACAATTCAATCCATAACACCCACACGTTATGTCCTTGCCATATAGTTATTCTCAACATCTTTCCTTTTTATTTTGGAGAAATAAAATAGCTAGACCCTTTTAGTTGAGCAGAGAATAACTTTCGGGACTCTGACTGGGCCAGAACATCACCTGGCAAGAGAAATCTAGCAAAATGGCTACACTGAGGATTTTCAGAGAATACTTGGTTTATAAAACGCCAAATAATTGTGCCAAACATCTGTTAGTGCACTTCCACACGCTGTGCATTAGCTCGCTGCAGCTCTGGGAATTGTGTTTATTTGTAACTCCTCATACAAAACCTTACTCTTTGTGAGTCCCTGACGGGATATTCCTTATAAGCATAAATTATAAAAATATATTCTTTTTAACACTATCGGCGGCTGTCTGTAAAATTGAGTATTTTCTATAAAAGAGTTTGCAGGGCCAAAGACATTTCATAGTTGAGCAATCGAGCCTAGATTCTATCTTTGTTGGATAGATACAAAACTGATCAACAGGTTTCCCCAAAAGATGTTAGAAATTTATTCCTAGCCTAAATAAGTGGTGTCATTCATTCGTTCACTTACTCACTTGCCAAATATTTACTAACCACTTACTCTGACCAGGCATTGTTCCAGGCACTAAGTATACAGCAGTGAACAAAACAATGTTTAGATTCTTGAAGGGGAAACAATAAAAATAAAACAAGACAAAAAATACGAATGTATTAGTGTCATAAAAATATCAGTTTTAATAATCATGACCTTTGGAATTCATTCGTAAATAATTCAGAGTAGACCTTTATCATGGTGGCAAAGAGCTCAGACTCTGTGGTCAGATAACCTAAGTTTGAAACTCCAAGAAGAGCTGTGCCTTCGGCAAATTAACTCCTCAAGTTGCAATTTCATAACTTGGGAAAAACAGAACCCATCCTGCAAGACTGATGTATATATCAAAAGAGAAAATGTGTAAGAAAGCACTTAGTATACTGCAGAGTAAGTAATAACTGTCAAGTAATCCTATTATAATTATTTATTTATTTTTTTAGAATATGTAAGATAATCTAATTCTTTCACTGTATGAAGACAAAGTTAAACCCGTATGAAAGTCTTGGGCTTCATATTTTTTAAAAAGGTAGTTTTTTTTCTTCTGTGGGGAAGCTACCAGGAGTCATTCATTCAGTCATGTAACAAATATTCATTGAGCATCTACTGTATGCCAGTTATTTTAGTAAGTACTAGGAATACACCTAGTTATAGGACAAACATGGTCTCTGCTCTTTTGGAGTTTAAGTTGCCGTATTATCATAAGTAGTGGGTATTGGGAGAGAAAACTGAAGATGTGCCTAAATTTTCAACAATAAACTGTCACTTGAAAGAAACCAATATTTACCAAGTCCTATTTTAGGAGACTTCTCTAGTGGTGCTTTGCATTCAGAGAATGGTCAATGAATAGCAAGGGCAAAGTTAGGAACACCTGGAAGCCAAGTAGGAGAAAACCCAGGAGCCCATTACTGTCCTCTCAACGTTCTACTTCTGAAATATACTAGTCTTAGTTGAATCTAAGAAACTCCACAGCCTACATAAATTCAAGGCACATAGTAGAGACTTTATAAACAATTTTCAAATGAGCTAGAAAATATTCCAGATCTTCACTGCCACCCTCCTAGTCCAGGATATAATTATCTTTTTCTCGTATTTAAAATAGTATTTAAAATCTCTTCTAACTGGCCTCTCAGCTCTTGCCCCACTAGTCTATTCTTCAAATAACTATCAGAGTTGTCTTTTCAAATGTAAGTGAGGTTATTATACTGACTAAATGGCTCCAAAGTGTCTCGTCACACTTAGTATTTAATACCCTTCCAAAGCTACCTAGAAGAAAGTCCTGGGCATCCAGCCCCTGCCTACCTCCCAGGCCTCTCTACCGGCTGCTGTTCCGCACCTGGTTCCAGTCTCTGCCAGGACCTGTCAGGCCCGCCCTTTACAGCCTCAGAGCCTCTGCAGTTCTCAGGGCCTGATATCCCTTCTTGTGGCTCATTGTGGGCTGGCGCCTTCTCAAATTCCCGACCACCTAAGTTAAAGTAGCCTCCTCGCACAACTGCTATCATATTTGCCTGTTTTTATTTTCTTCTTGACCCATTATCATCATTTGAAATTATCTTGATGTCTTAAGTGTTGATTTAACCTTCTGTAGTGTTTCCACAAGGAACCTGTAAGCATTGTGAGAACACTGTTCCACTTGTTTCCTCCCAGCCAAAAATTATTGCTGAATTACTAAACGAATGAAAACCCCTGCCTGTTTCTAGTTCTCTTCAAACTGTGGAAATACACAAGCACCCAGGGACGAAAGTGAGGTCCCGGGACAGGGTGTCCGCACCACCCCTCCGATAATCTGAACCCCGTCTCGGCTTTCGGCTACGGCTAGCCTCGCAGGCCGGCCCTGCGGCTCACCCAATAGTGCTCGGTTTCCGCTAGAGGGCAGGCTTGGAGGCTCCCGACCACCTCGGTCTCCCAGTCAGCTCCTCCCACCCGCCGTTCACCTGATTCCTTCCCGGCTTCCACTAGGGGGCGCGCGTGGGAGGGCCGGGCCTCTGCCTCCCCTGTCGACCTCTTCAGCACTTCCAGCGCAGTTTCCGGAGACAGGTCGACCAGTTTCTCCCACACGGACTCCGTGTAGAAGTCCACTGTATGTGCATTGGAAATGGGCAGGGCTTCCCCCAGGAACTGCAGCAACCCCTGCAACTTGGCATGCAACGTGGACAAGCCCGGGGTCACTGGGAGAGAGCAAGAAGCCGCCATGACGCGCACCCTCCCGAGCTGTAGGTGGCGCAAATGTGGTGGTGAGGCGAAAAAGTAGCACAAACCCGGTAAATAGAGCTCGGATCCACACTGGAGTTGGGCGATTGATTACTTCGGCCTGATGACGTTTTTTGACGGCGCCTGTGGTGGTTTTCTGGCGACGCGGCTGGTGTGCAATGGCGCCAGTGAGGCCTGCTGCGAGGTGGCTGGAGGGACGTAGAGGGACGCAGGACGAAGGAATTTCTCCGATCGGATTCAAGAATAAGAACGTGAAACAGAGGACGTGGCGACCTAACCATCAGCAGCCCTTCGTGGGGAGCGTTCGCGAGGGTATGTAAGAAGGCAGTCTTTACAAGTCTTGAGACTTGTGAAATCTTAAAATACGCGGCGTGAGGAAGCATGGACGCAGGATTTAGGAACTAGATCCGGGCCTGCTTGGAGCAGACGGAGTCATTCCTAAGTCAGTTGAGTCCGTGGGTGTCCCAGCTCTGGGTGGGTGATGTTGCTAACGCTTTGTCTTTAAACATCTTTCCCGACTTACCCGGTTCTTGATCAGGGCTCTTCCTCTACAGTTCTCCACGAAACTGGAAGCAGAGAGCATCTTACGGGTCCATCCGTGCATGTATTCTGGAAAAGCATAGAGAGTAGGATAGGAACAGAATTCCGCCCTGTACCCTTGCTGATTACAAATAACCCACAGCTCTCCAGTCTTATCAATCATCCTTTCCTTCGCTCTAGCTTGTGTTTATCACCTTGTCTTGTCTGTGACTTCCTTCAGATCTCGTTTGGAATGTATGAACATTAAATAAGTTCAGCTAGCTGTTTAGACAGTCATATACCATCTTCTCTCTTTTGTGTTGAGTTACTTTTAAAAACAGGTCGTGCAGTAGTTCCTCTAAGGTAAAAACAATAGCTGTGATGTGTGGTTTTTTTCCCCTTAAGTATTGATTGAAGACCTAGAATAAGCCTTGTAGATAATTTAATGAATTGTTTTCATTTGTGAGTTCAATAAACTGGAGTCGTGCAACACCGTAGTTACGTTACCTTACTTGAGATTCTTACTTGAAGTGACTGTACGACTAATGTTTCCTGCTCTTTTTGCAGATAACCAACTTCCTGTTCACTCTGTTCACCTTCAGCTTGTTTTCTTGAAGAAATCTCTCAAAGCAAAACAAAAGTCATTCTAGCATCTGAATGTGATGGTGGAAAAGTTTTTCCGTTTAAAATTAACAGCTACATTTTTCATGCAACTTATTTTTCTGAGGAGGTAATTAATGATTGATATTCTTCAATGTAGGACAAGGCTTTGCATTTCGAAGAAAATTGAAGATTCAGCAAAATTACAAGAAATTGCTGTGGAGGAAAAAGAAGGCTCAAACTTCACAGGATTCCCAGTTCACAGATCGATATCCTGATCATCTGAAACATCTCTATTTAGCTGAAGAGAAAAGACTCAGGAAACAACTTAGGAAAGTTAACCAGCCTTTGCCTAAACAAGTTCATCAGGCTTTGCCCGCAGAACAACATAACGTTGACCAGGCTTTATCTGAAGAACATGATAACATTGACCAGCCTCGACCAGAACAATGTAAAGAAGAAAGGGTAAAGTATGTATTGTTTTAAAATCCTTTGTTTTAAATTTAAGTAGTGTTTTATGAAAGAGATTATAGGACAATTTATGTAGAAATTAGAATTATCGTTTGAGGCATTTTAGAGGTCATAGTATAATTAGGTGAAAATTTTTTCATGGAGGTTTTCTTTTTATCTTAAATGATCAAATTAGGCTAGGTTAGCTTAATTGGAGAAGTAATGGAATGGGAATGAAAATATCTGGGTTTTAGATTTTAGCCTGTCAAGTACATTTAACTTATTTGAACTGTGGTGAATGCCTGTTATTAATAAATGCTTTTAAAAATAATTTTTGAGAAGTATAGTGTGGTGGTTAACACTGTGGATGGATGGACTCAAGAGATGGACTTAGCACGTTGGTGCCCATGGTCCTCTTCTCTAAAATGGAAAATATAATAAGTAATTCAGAGTTGCCATCTTGTCCCTCATTGGGGGGAATCATTCACAGACTCTGTGGTATCCCTGACCTATCATGACTACATGAGTTTATTTGTTATAAGGTACTTTAAAAAGTATGTGGTACCCAGGAAGTGCTACATGAGTGCTAGCTACTGCTGCTGCCACTACTATTATCAATCCAGGTTATCTTCCCCCCAGAGGATGTTGACTTAGTCTCAGTTAAAAAAGAAATGGCATAACTCCCTAACATTTTGTTTTTATAAGTGCTGCCTTTAAATCTTTCTCTGCATATATCCCACAATAAAAAAAAAAGAAAGAAATGCTAAAAGCCAAACTTGCAGAGAAGCCAGGTGTTACTTGGGACCATAACTTTTTAAGAAGTTTTATTTATTGATTTTCGAGGGAGAGAGGAAAGAGGGGAGAAAGAAAGACAGAGAGGCACTGATTTGTTGTTCCACTTATTTGTGCATTCATTGGTCGCTGCTTGATGTGCCCTGACCAGAGGTCAAACTCACAACCTTGGCCTACTGGGATGACACTCAAACCAACTGAGCTACCTAGCCAGGGTGGGACCATAACCTTTTACTTCACTAAAATTCTGTTCTTTAAAATTGTGAGCTATTTGTGCTAAATGTAACAGGAACTGGGACCACAGGTAACAGAAGACAGAGACACTAAAAATTCAGTTTTTCAGTAGGTTTGTCCATCATATTGAGTAGTGGATGTAAAGCTCAGGCAGAAAATTAGCACTAGAAATGTAGGAATGAATCATTTCCAGTGTTAATTGAAGTGAGGAGGGTTTAATCATGACACAAGATTATTATCTTAGATAAAAGTAATATTTTTAAAGATTTATTTCAAAGTGAAAGTGGAGAAAAGTTGTTATTAGAGTTCAATAGAACTGTCTTAAATGGAAAAAGAGGGAAATACAGTGACAGCTTTGTCAGTATAGAATTGTGTAAGGTGGGGGATTAGTCAGCTCTCTAATATGTCAAAGTCCAAGAAAAACAAGACTGAGAACAGGTCTTTGTATTTGTGGTCCTAGCAGTCATTATTGACCTTGGAGAGAACATTTTCAATAGATAACCCTGTGAAGTTTTTACCCTTACATGTAGCATCATCCAAAGCCATGGTCATGGATATGACTATCCAAGAAGAATGTGAGACCAGACAACAGTTGGGGAAAAACCTGGAGTTGAAAGAGAAAGAGGCTCCAGCATGGCACACTGAGAAGGGGCAGTTGAGATCAGGAGAACAGAATGTCACCAGAACGAAGGGAAGGGAATTTTCAAAAGTGTAGTTGAATGGTCAGTTGAGACTGGAAAGTGCCTGTTGAGTTGATCATCATATTTGGCTGGAAGGTCATCACTGTTTTGGTTTGGGTGGTTTGATTGCAGTGTGAGAGCAGAAGTCAGGTTGCAAAGTTAAGAAGTGAATGTGAAGTGACTATCGTAGTCTGTTCACTGTTCTTTCTGGACACTAGAGTATGATCAGGTAGGGAATGGGAGATCATTAGGATCAGAGATTGGTGGTGGGCGATTTATTTGTTTACTTTAAGAAGGTAACTGCTGAAATATTTTATACTCTGTTATGGAGTTGGTGTAGTGAAAAGTTGAGAGACAGGAAAAATGAAGATTATTAATGAATCAGCCTGAGGAAATGGAGTCTGGGCCTAAGTGGTTGAATTAGTAGCAGCAGGGTGGTGATGCAGACTCCGGCCCACAGTGTCCAAGGCATTGTGGATGAGATGAGACAAATTCATGCGGACCACCGAAGTCCTGTGGAGGAAACGGGACAGCATGGCCACTTACTCAAGAGGAGAGTACGTCGACCCTTGCCTTGACAGGCTTTTATTGGCTTTCTAATAGTGTACATCAAAGAAGGTTCTCATTCATTGTGCTTAGGTTTGCTTTAGGTGATTACTTTTTACAGACAGCAATGGAAAGGGTATTACTGATTACTCCTTCCATATTAAAAAGGAAAAAATGTTGCAAATGCAAGGGAACGATAAGGGTAATTGGTCTGGTTACACTTCAGTCCTTGGGAGAATTAGCACAAACTTCAGAAAGTTAATTTAAAGTAATGCAGTAAGCTTTTGCTGCCTCAACTCAGGGTGAGGGAGTTTAAGCAAGAGCACGTCATAGAGCAGCCTGGGTGTAATGCAGGCCTGGTTTCCCATGGGAGAGCCGATCCGTGGGTTCAGCTCCTGTGTGCCACCACGCGCCTATGGGCTTTCCCATATGGCTGAGCTACAATTGCCATTACTAGGCAGATCAGTTCCCTACAGGGCAGGACACCTTCAGAGGGGTGAGAAGTGCTTCAAGATAGAACAGTGCTAAGTGCAAGCGTGGTCACGTATACTAAGTATGGGAAGTGGAGTGGAAATGAAGTGGTCGGAGAACTTTAGATTTAAAATTCATGTACACCCACAATTTCCATTATGTCCATCAATTTAATGACTTCTTTAGGCTGTCATTCTTGCCATTCATATGCTGGTTTCCTGCTGTTTGTTTTTGTTTAAAAAAATTTTTTTAACATGCTAGAATCTTTCAGATCTTTCTGTATTTTCCCTTGTAAAATATTTCTCCAAGAGTCTCCACTTACCACCTTGTAATCTATCTTGAAAGCTGTAACTACACTTTTGATAATGTTATGTGTATATTTTGTTAATAAAATTAATGCCCTCTTTCCCCTTCTCTCTTCCCTTCCATTAATTTGCATTAGTTAAATTTTACTACACAAGTGTTATAGTTGACAAACTTGTCATAATTTTAATTATATTGTTTTTAATCATTGTGACTTATTTCTTTATCTTATAAAGCTTCGTTACAATTCCAAAAAAAAAGAAAAAGAAAACATCAAATCAAAAAGCACAAGAAGAATATGAACAAATACAGACTAAGCGTGATGCTAAGAAACAAGTAAGATCTTTAAAAATATTTGGATTCATTTTTCCTATTTATGCAAAATATATAGAAACTGTGTTTCTGAGTGTGGGTCACATAGTATGCCCCTGTAAGTATTTGTTTGGTAAATGAATAGCATGAGCAGAATTGGAGAATTTCAACATATTCAAATTCCTCAATTATATTATATCCTAGAGAGGTGGTCAAAAGTAGGATTTTAAAGATGTTGCTCATAGGTTAATCATATAAGCTTCTGGGATAATGTTTACTAAGGGCTTGTTCCAGGAACTTGCACTTTTAACAAGAAACTCAAGAAATTCTCATGTATAATAAAACTTGAGGACCACTGACATGAGAAAAATACTGATGATTTTCATAATTTTACATTGAAGCACGTAAAAGCCAGACCAGAGATGAATAAAAAATTTGTTTTTACTATAAAGAGTTGGTCTTACCAATTAAAAAGCCTACTAGATTAACTTAGCAGAAAGTTACTGCTCTCTATAATCATTAAGAAACCCAAAATTAAAATAGACTTCAAATGAGGAAAACAAAATTATCTACAACTTCAACAAAATTATCGTTATCACTTTAAATTCCCCAAAGATGGCACTGATACATGTATATATAATGTTTTAGCTTTAGAATTTGTGTAATTAAGAAAACTGGAAATTTCTGGAAGTTTCACATCTAAAACTTGCATGATTATTCTTAAACTGGTGGCAGGCTATGATAAAGCAGAAACATTTCTCCGTTGAAACAGTGGGCCTTTGTTTCATAACTTATTACTTTCTCCCTTTTTCAACCAACCATCTGATTTCTGCCACCTTTGGAAATAGTATACCAGGTGGAGTACAGTAAGGACCGCTATACTGGAAAACATTTAATGCCCTCAGGTTTCCTCTACATAGATAAATGTTAGGGCTTCGTAATTATGAAAATTGACAGTCTCTTAGATTTCAAATGTTAATAGCCAGCATGAGAAATCAAGATTAAGAACATTAATTAAATAAGGACCCATAATCGATGGTAAGATTATTTACTTTTTTGTTTGTTCTACTTTGTGTAGTGAAACTCCATAGGGACAAACTACATTCCAAATACCTAAATTCACAAATAAGTTCCAGATCTTCGTGTGCTTATTAAAATAAATGAGGTACCATACCACATGAGAACATAAGTTTAAGCGATAATGGCATAGCATGGTAGAGAATTGCTCAGACTTTGAATTCACAAGCTCTGGATACGAGACATAACTGTACCAGTTATTTAGGTTCTTGGTCACATCACTTTCCATATCATTGAGCATCACCTCCTTGTCTGTAAGATGAAGATAAAAAGCTAGCATAGGAATTTTAAAACATAAAA
Organism: Carollia perspicillata; assembly: GCA_004027735.1. Classification (NCBI taxonomy): domain Eukaryota; kingdom Metazoa; phylum Chordata; class Mammalia; order Chiroptera; family Phyllostomidae; genus Carollia; species Carollia perspicillata. The sequence continues at coordinate 9,931 of PVKM010021158.1, forward strand.
TGTACTGTGATGTATATGACAGTCCTTGGTTAATTAATAAGTCACCATACAAATTTAAGGCTGTGTCATTTGGGGGCTATATTCATTACAGGGGAAATTGAGAAGTGGTGCACATAATACAGTATTTAAAAACTTTTACTTAACTTTATATTCAATTTAGTAAAAATATTACCATGTATTTCAAGTAGTGCTTCTTGAGCCTGTACACTATATAACTTTGAAATATTTCTCCTTAAGCTCACATCAACTTGAGTCTTTATCTCAGCAAATGAGCATGATAATTCTTAAATGGTTAAAAATCACAATGCCCAGCACAGTGTTTTGCACAGATATGGTATGTAGCCAAAAGTTTTCCCATAATGAAATCTCTCACACAGCAAAGTGAAAAGAATAACAGATATTTTGGAAATGAAGATTTTAGTCTTATATGGACTAGAAAAGTCCCTTTTAATTCTTCATTGGATCTAGTTAAATGATGAAATCATTCATGAAAATGTCTTCTCTCTTCTGTGCTCTGATTTTATTTGCATACAGATAATTAAAATTGTTTAATAACTTTATGTTATAGCATCTACTATAGTGAAAATGCACAATGTACACACTTTTAGTAATGGATAACACAATATTTTGAAAATAAAAGGGACAAACCTAAAGCGCTCACATGGTGATACCTATTTCATTGCAATTTCTGGACTATATCCACTGTTTGTTACTAAAGAAAATTATATATGTTTATAATTTCAGGAATTTGAGAGGAGAAAGCAAGAGAGAGAAGAAGCTCAAAGACGCTACAAAAAGAAGAAAATGGAAGTATTTAAAATATTGAGCAAGAAAACTAAAAAGGGCCAGCCAAATTTAAATTTACAGATAGAGTATCTTCTTAAAAAAATACAAGAACACAATTAAATTGGACATTTTGTTCTCAAAATTAAGGGTTAAAAAGATCTGCTATCAAGTTCCTTTGTATATGTAATACACTTTCTAACAATTTACTAAATTTGCCAACATAAACTGGATTGCTATGCTATGCTAGATATAAAGTATCCAAATATTTTTGTTCATATAAAGGAAAATTTTCTATATGTGTTCTACGTAATATGATTTGTTTGTTATTTATTTGGCTATGAAGGAAAGGCGGCCTGAATAACTGAAAGAACCTTCTATTTAGGCTACAGGTTCAAGTGTTCAGTACTTTCATGCCCCATAAAATTCAGATGAAGTAAAATCTCTGAAAGTAAGGCGGCAGAGCTTTCAATGAAAGATGCCATGAAATTTTTCAGTTTAGTAATCAACTGTCAATAGTTTTAAAATTCATTTTAATAATAGAGGCTAAGACTGTCCTTGGACTTACTAAGTTAAGTGCATGTTACAGGGGAATGAGTTTCTGAAACCTGAGAGCGCTGTCCCTGAGTGTGGAAACCGCCTTCCGCCCCCACCATTGAACAGCGGGGTCTTCATAACGCAGAGTCTGGGGTAAAACCTCAGAAAGCCTGATGTTTATAAACGTTCTGAGAGTGGGCGTACATAGTTTGTTAGTGTCACATACTGAGAGAGAGCCCAGCAGCGTCACAGCAGGAATTGAGCTTTCCAGACCCCGTTTGGACCATTTAAGAACACTGTCGCCGGAGCGTTCCTGGTGCGCTCTCTGTCAGTGCACTAGTGGACCTACATACACTGCCTCAGTGCTGCTTCTGCCTCCTTGCAATCTGCAGAGTGAGAAAGGTTTCACTGTCATCACTTCAGACAGTCGACTGTGCAATGATACTTGTAAAACATGGCGCAATAAAGTTTTTAAGATATTAGATGCAGCCTGAAATTGCATTCAGGTTCTAGGGAGTCTGCATTCCGCTGATCACTGCATTTAAAAGTGTAAGAGGAGATGCTGAGGAAGCAATGTACTAAAGAAAAGTAGTTCTTTATTGCCTGGAAAACCAATGCTTAGAAACGTGCAGTATGTAATATTACATTTAAAATAAGCAACTCAGGAAACCTACGTTTGGCTACACCCTTTCATGTCTTTTTCCAAATCTACCCTGCTGTCTCACAGCTGTGTGTCTTTGCTTATGGTGGTCCCACCACCTGGAACACCACCTTCTCCAGTGCCCCTCCCATTCTCAGTGACCAAATTCCTACTCATTCTTCAAAACTCAACTCATGTCCCTTCCTTCAGGAAGCCCTACCTGTCTCGACCTCCCTAACCTAAGGTTCATCCGCAATGATTTCACACACCCCATGCTTAGTTCTCTTCTTCCTACCCTTATTTCAAATAAAATTTTAGCCACTGTGTCTCTCTTCCCTTCTAGACAGCTGTTTGGGAATAGTAACTGCATTTTAGTGATGGTGGCATTCCTAACAGCGATCAGAAAAACCCTGACAAAGAAGAGGCTTGAACTGGTATTTCTAGTCCTGAGCACTGACCCCTTTACTTCGCCTCACTCTAGGCCTCCCCTTCTTGAGAAGAAACTGCATACCCTTGGGCACACCTGCCATGAAATGTTCTCTTCTTTGGAGTGGCCGCTGTGTAGGGTTGCTCAGCAAATGTGGTTTTGTCATCTATACACTCTACTGTCTATATCAGGAGTTCTGAAACTTTTTAGTCTCAGAAACCCTTTCTAATCTTATCAGTCATTGAAGACACCAAAAGGCTTTTGTTTATGTGAGTTATATATTAGTAGTTACTAGATTATAAATGAAAACTATGAAATTAGAAAACTATAAAGTCCCTTAAAAATAAGCCCATTACATGCTAATGCCAATATATTCGAAACAAAACTTAGAGTGGCATTTTGTATCCGGGTTTCTCAGCCTTGGCACTATCGAGAACTTGGGCCAGGTCATTCTTTGTTGCGGGCTGTGCGGTGCACTGCAGGGGTTTAGCAGCATGTCTGGCCTCTCCCCACTAGATAGATGCTGGTAGCACTCCCTGCTCCCAGTTAAGACAGCCAAGAAATTCCTCATGTCACCTGTGGGGTGGACGAGGACAACATCGCCCTGGTGAGAACCACTGTTTTATATTTCTGCAAGTCTTTTCAATGTCTTAATAGGAGACAGCTCAATTTTTATTTGTTTCCACACTCAGTCTGTTGCAATGTGTTGTTTTCATGGAAGTGTATGAATAATTACAGCCATACACAGCTATGTAGTTGGAAAAGGAAAATATTTTATTAGCTTTTAAAAATACTTGTGCATAGTATTCTTTGATACTAAAGTGAAACTCAACAAAAAAGTGGTTTCTTAGAGGTTAGTTGTAACGTGGAATCTGAAACCTATTAGTGACCTTTTCCTGTTCTGTGACTTGAGAACATATTAGTTTATCTTCAACTTTGAAGGGATCACTTCCCCTTTTGTAGCATTATATATGTTCCTTCCTTGGGAAATGTTTATGGGGCTCTTTTCCATGTGGACACATCTCATTATGCAATATAAAAGAAAATGCATTTGTTACTATTCATTTTGTTAGAAAGAAATTAAGTGCTGGAAAGCTATCAAGGTCCCAAAGGCAGATGCAAATTTTCCAAAATTCAAATTTCCTCTTGCTCAAATTTTGTCACTGGCAAAAAAATACTGTTACTTGTATTTGTCGAAGTGACTGGCTCACTTCTTTTTGACACCAGATACCAACGTCTGCATAATCACAGACCATGAATCGTTCTTTCAAGTAAGAATAGTGCCCCGTGTAAAAAGCGGCCAGTGCCGTCCGCCGCTCACACACCCGCACAAATGCTTTTCCTCCAGACCACCACTTAACTTGGATGTGCAACAGAAGGGCTTTGTGTGCACTTCCCTTTCTGTTACCGAGAATCTTTTAGAGGGTACTCAGGAGTTGAGATTTAACAAAATTAATGTTTACTGCTTCATCGGGGACAGTCCTAAGTGAAAGCGGCTTTTTCCTTCTGCAAGCCCCGACGTGGGGAGCATTGGTGGCCAGCCCTGCCTCGCCTGGAGTCCGCTGCCCCCATCCCCACCCGCGTCAGCGTTAGTGTCAACACAGCGACAGAGGCAAATAACATCCTAACACTGCTCTCACTGACTCCCGCAGGGCTTTGGGACCAGATGACATTGCTGGTCATGTTTTACTTTCATCACGAAACTAAACTGTGGCAGACATCAGTCTTGAGAAAACAGCAGCACCATGTATGGGATGAGCTCGTGAACTGCCAAGGAAATCGTCACGGATTCAAAGTTTCGGGCTGGAAGGGCCCTTGGAGATGGTCTAATCTAGCCCCTTCAGTGTAGAGATGGGCGTGCGTAGCCCCAGCGAGGGGAAGGAACTCGCCCAGAGCCTCACAGCCAGCCGCGGCGGAACCAGACCTGGAACCCAGGTCTTCCGATTCCCAGTGCGGTGCTGTTTCTCCCATGCCCCACTGTTCTCGGCGCTCTGTGTGGTGTCTGACACACGTCCGCCTGCAAACAGATCTTGTCGTACTCAGCGTGAACAAGGCTTTCCTACTGTTGGCATATTTACTGTTGGTTTATGCTAGCTTTTGTCCCCCCAACATTCCAGGAGGTGGCCTATTTTCTCAAGCCGCTTGACCTGTAATTACTTTAATTGGCTACCAGGGGTATGGAGGTGCTTAGGTAAGATTTTGGGCTCTAACAGTTAGACCTCCAATACAATGGGTTAACCAAGAGAACCCTGTGGATTTTCCCACTCAGTTAGGCTATACCACAATTTATGATTACTTAAGAACACCTTTCCACCTGCATCTTGGCTCACTTAAAAGAAACCTCTGGAACATTTTCCATGGGAACTGCCTTAAGTAAGGTGCCTTGAGATTGCTAATTTTCTTGATCTTAGCCATCTCTCTGAACTATTGTGCCTCAGTCGGGGCATTTCAGAAGAAAACAGGCCATTTTTTTCTCCGACAGTTTGGAAGTAGAGAGGGTAGATTTGGTTCTCCACATAAATAAGCTGCAGAACACCAGGTTGAAATTACTAATGACAGTTAAGAGGAAAATGTCTTCCCAGTGACCTGCATTTTTTTTTTTAAGAAGGAAGTACCAGACCTGCTTGGTTTTCACACCATGGGGTTGAAAGATAGGGATGCTTTCTTTTTGTTGCTTTCAAGCCCAATGAAGAAAGAATGTATTGGTGCACAGAACATTTTACAACAAGAGTCTGAAATGGAACTTGAAAATTATTTCTAGCCATGTTTTCCTTGCATTTTCCCCACTGGATTGATCCGAGAGCTAATATCCTGAGTGGTCTCTTGGCTAGCTGCCCTGGGCTGGGGTTCCCCTGCCCAGGGCCAGAGGCTGGGCTGGGAGGCCTCTTCTGGTGGCCCCCAGCACTTGGATCCTTCTACCAGATGCGGGCCCACATCAAGGACTGTAATGTGAAGGGCGGCTCTGTGGCCCCAAAGCATCTTGTTTCACAAACACCCCTGCTGCAGTGCCCCTCCCCTGGTGTCCCAGATCCCCCAGGCTTAGGGATGGGACCTGTTAGCTTCTGGGACTCTTCCCAGGACTCTTTCCTCACCAGGTGTGGCTTCCCAGGTCAGGCCTCCCAAGATGGTGAAGCCTGGAGTTTGTAAAACAATGTTGGAGACCATGAAGGGCAGAGGAGAGTTAAAGCCACAGCCCTGGTCACTTTGGCAAAGTGCTGGCTTCCCTGGAGGATGCTATAGAAATACCTACAGACCGGAGAAGCAAGCATCTCTGGGGAAAGGGCAGGCAGGGGGTGGGGAGATAAGAAAGGTCAATCAGAGGATTGCTCAGCCAGTCCCATATATCAGTATGCAGAATTGCAGTTTAGTTGGCTATTTCAAGAAAAAAAATAAACAAAAACAAAAAACACATTCCCACTTGTATAAAATCTCAACCTGATGGGGAGAGAAGTAAAAACTCCTGGATGGGATCGTATTTTAATATAACCAGAGAACATCTCTAGGTCTCCTGAGGTGGTTCACTGGGCTCCCACTGGGTGGTGGGCCTGGTGCCAGACCCCAAAGGGTGGCCATTTGTACATGCTGGCTGGGTACTAGGGTCAGCAGGTGAGGGAACTTGGAAATGCTGAATCCTAGGCCAGCCCTGGCAAAGCTTCAGTTTGGAGGCCACTGCTGCTGGGGTTACGAAGAGGACGTCATTTCTGAACTCGAACACCTTTCCTTCTACTGGGAGGTTCCAGAGGCTGCACTCTACATGCCAATGTGACCTGGAAGTGGGGTCAAGAACTGGGGAGCACAGAATCAAGGGACTTTGTCAGACGATGAACTCCCTTCTCTGAGCTTCCACCGTGAGTGGGGACCAGGCCTAAACCAGCTCAGCCGGAGGCTGCTGCACCTGTTCTGACTGGTCCCAGAATTGAGCCCTGAGCTTCAGCTGGGAGCTGGGGCTCAGCCACTCCGGTGGGTCCATGCACACATCTCATATCAGTTCCTCCGTGATTTGGGTCCTTTGTGCTGGTGTTCACTTCATTCTCTTTCCCAGGCCCAACACCCAACTCTGGGCTTTCGTACCTGCCCACTCCAGCCATTAAATGTAATCCCAGCCTCTAAAGGAGCATTGTCTTCAGTGCTGGATGTGTGTTGGCTCATGTACTTCTTCTTTCTTTGCTTCTTTTTTATTGAAGTAACATTGCTCAATAACATTGTACAGGATTCAGGTGTACAATTCTATAGCTCATGTATTTCTCAAAGAAAATTTATGACAGGCTCTTCCAGGTATCAGGAAGCAGCGATACGGTCAGGTGACCCCAGGTCATGGGGGCTTATCGTAAGGAAACGTAAGGAGATAAGCCAGTGTGAGCAACAACCTATCTCTTAGCCTCATAGGGAATCTCTTAGCCTCATAGCCTCTCATAGGGAACTGGGCCATCATGGGAGCCCTGGAGGGCCCCAGTGGCTGAACACCAATGCTAACCATGAGCTTGGTCTCTGTCTGCCTCTAGCACTTGCCATCTCTTTAGTCTCATCTGGCTCAATGCCTCCCTGGTGTGCCTTGTGGCTTCTTTGCTCTCCTGTCAGTATCTCTAAGTGTCTTCTAACCCCTAAGAAGGAGGACACTGTTGGCCTCTCAGGGCTGGGTCCCCATCAAGGCCATCCTGCTATCTAGTCTTGAGGTGTCCACCATTGGCTCAGGCACTAATCCCAGGCCCAAACACCTGTAGCCAGGATGGTGGTGTCACAGGGTACCAAGCATGGTGACCAGTGGGTAAGGAATGGCCTGTGGTTCTTTCTTTAGACCTAGGCATGTACTTGAGAGGGAACAGAGGTGTTAAGGAAAGACTGCCAGAGGCACAATGAGAGAGCTGTGACCTAGGGCCAAGGTCATACCTAGGTCAATTGCTGGTGTGCAGACCTTGTATGAAGCTCTTCCCAATAATGTCCACAACATCTTGAGGTGTAGCCATATACACCTCTCTACTTGTGTGTGGAAAAGCCCCAGGACATTTGCTCATGTTATTAGAGTCCTCATACATGCCAACCAAAAGTTCTTAATAGACTCCAAAAAACAGGAATTGGGAAAGATGGTCGGTGACCACATGCAGTCACCCACCCCAGTGCCACACTGCCTCCAGCCGAGGGTGTCAGAGCTTCCTGGACCCAAATGCCTGTATCAAGCCCCTCCCCCAGCTCAGGCTCCCGATTCAGCAGTGGGTTAGCTTATCAAGGCTTCTCCCACTTGCCTTTTAAGAACTTGTACAGGGATGGTGGGAGGCAGCAGGAACCAGGGAGAGGCCCGACTGCCACCACACAGCTCCCTTCAAAGTCAGAAGTACTTGTTTCAGAGGGGAATATTCAAAGTTTGCTGAGAAATGAATCACCAATCTTAGTGAAACCCACATTGTGTGAAGGCACCTTAGAGCTGCAGGTGAAGGGAGCTGGCAAGGAAGGGAAACGCATCACAAAGGAAATCATTCATGGTTTAGCCTTTGAAGAAAAGGGAGGATGGGGGTCTAAGGGAAGATGTGGGGGGGGGGCATTGTTAACCTTTCTCGAGTGGGAAACTAAGTTTCAAAGAAATAAGGGGCTCCCAGTCCTTTACCACAGCCTTTGTGGCTGGCAGGTTGGAAATGGAAGATGAAAGCTGGGGAAGGTACTTCCAAGCCTGTGGGGTAGGGAACATAACAATGCAGTTAATATAACAAGAACAGTTCCTGTGACATCAATGTAACCTGGGAGCCAAGGAGAGTAAGCTGAAATGCGCATGCATGAACAGTGACCACTTCGCTGTATAGTCAGTGGGGACAGTAGACACTGTTGAGTGAACATGTGTACTGTGTGGCCATCACATTCAAAATGCTGTGGGAGTAGAGCAATGAATCTGCATCCACTTTTGCTTTAAGCTTGAACATTCCGCCACAGAAACTATTTGGATGATTCAGAAGGCTTTTGGGGATAATGCAATGAGTGCAGCACAAATAAAAGTGTAGCACCAATGCTTCAAAGATGGTCAAGAACCTATTGAAAGTGATCCACGTTTTGGAAGGCCTGCAACAAGTAGGACACCTGAGAATGTTGAATTTATATGGGCCGCAATGAAAAAGGCTGGTGACTGACAGTGTAACATAAAGACCATGTTCACTGTGTTTTTTGATTGGGAAGGTGTTGTCCATCACAAGTACTGGCCCCAGACCAAACAATTAGTAAGGAGTACCACCTCAATGGTCTTCTTCATTTAAGAGATGCAATATGATGAAAATGGCCACAGCTATGGGCAACTGATGATGTATCACAAAAACGTGCCTGCTTGTACATCAGGTCTTGTGCAGTTTTTTTGTGAAACATCAAATCACCCAGGTGACTCATCCTCCCTAATGCCCAGATTTAGTGCCCTGTGACTTCTGGCTTTTCCTGAAACTAAAATCACTTTTGAAAGGGAAGAGATTTCAGACTATCGACGAGATTCAGGAAAATACAATGGGATAGCTGGTGGAGATTCCAACAAAGGGTTTTGTAGAATGTTTTGAACAGTGGAAGAGAAACTGAGAAAGCTGTGTGAGGTCCCAAGGTGCCTACTTTGAAGGGGACTGAGGCATCATTGTCCTATGTACAATGTTTCTTGCATCTTGTAACTTCTTCAGTAAACAGCTCGATTTTTCATATTCCGTGGCTGGATATTTCTGGACAGACCTCATGTATATAGAATACTGTTACAGAAAAGAATAACAGAAAACCAATACAGAAAAGAGGAAAATAGAAATCATCTGTAATCCCACCACCTAGATTTAAGCGCTGTTACCCTTTGGTTATATCGCTCCAGTCAGCCTTTCCCCACAATTTGTCAGCATTTGATCCATATATCCCCTAACTTACTGGGGTGTATGGCTCTGTAACCCAATTTTTTCCTCTTTAGAAAACATAGCTACCTGCTAACAGAATGATCCAACTTCTTTCATGTGGTTTTCTCATGTATTTGGCCAGGAGAGGAGCATGTTCACCCAACAGAAGCAGGGAGCATCAGAGAGCTGGGATAAGGGGTACAAAGTCACATAGCAACTGGTGGAACCCCTAAGGATCCTCTTCACTAAAGTAGGTGTCAAAGAAGAGTTTCACTGACATGAGATCAGACACATACACCAGCCGCACATGACAGATCCATCCATGATCTGTCCAGACTGTGCCTCTGTGACACAAAGTTGGAACCACGCAACCAATCAAATCCCAAGAGAGGGTTTACAATTTGTTATTGAGCTAATCGGGAGTTCAGACAGAACTTGCTTTTTCTACATCACCTCTGTCCCTTTGTCCTTCCGTTCAGACAACCTTCCTGATCTTTTGAATGAAATGAGACTCTACCCTTGTTTGACAAATAATAAACTCAGTGTCTGCTTTAGTCCACTATCCTGGCCTTTGTGAGATTTTTCCTTGCTGTGGGTCTCACTCCGCTTATCCCTGTGGCCAGTGGATAATTACTCCCTTTCCAGGTTCCTTTCTGAACTCATGTGCAGTCGAAGTCTGAAACCAAGAAGGCAGTTGAGGCCTTTCCTTCATCCTCATCCCAGTGTGTGCTCCAACACGAGTGTCTGTGAAGAGCTGCTGCTAGGGTCAGGTAGAAGCCAAGAAGAAGGTGCGCAAAGGAATTAAAGCCCTTGGGGAGGGTCAACAGGCCCCTGGCCGCAACCAGCATCAAAAGTACTGTAACTTTTGGGGCTGAAATGGTAGAAGTCAGTGAACTCAAAGAAATGTATACGCTAGACGGACCCAGCTGGTGCAAGTGGAAGAGACATGGAAAGCGCGAATCACTGCCCAAGTTCAGAGATCAGTACCTGTCAGAGGGAGGTGACTGGTGGAAGTTCCTGGAGGCTCTGTATGCAAAGAGTGAAATTTGCAGAAGGCAGGCCCTAGGATTCAGGGTTTGGTTATGGTAAAATCGGAGACATCTGGAGGATGGAGGCAAACCCAGATCATAACAATGTTACCCTGAGAATTTTCTTCTGGTCTCTGGCTTCACACCTAAGGTTATGGTTGATCAGTGAATGCGTACATTTACAGGTATGCGCGTGTCCCTGTCGGTCTTGGACTGTTGGAAGATTTCCTCTGGGCTGAAGATTGTTAACTAGGTAAGAATGTCAAGGAAGGATATAGTTGCTTTTTCTACACATTGCCAAGAAGTTGGACTTCCAAAAAACTCTCCTGGGAGGTTTACCACAGCATAGAGGCAAAGGCATTGGATTTACATTTTAATCTCGGCCCTGCCAAGTCTGCGTGCTCTGGGAGGAGCCATTTAACATTTCCGGTTGTCCTCTAGGGAGTAACCTATCCTGCTGGATGCTTTTACTGACTAAGAGGAAGGATAACCAGAAAAAGACATGTAAACTGTAAGAGTGAGTCTTACCTTCCAGGGGTGACGGTGACGGATGATCTTGACACTCCTGGGATGCTGCTGCACATCCTTGTCTAGAGCAATCGTACCCACAGATAATCCTTCCAGCTTTAGGATCCTCATAGTAGGGCTAAAGGACACCAATATTACTGGTGTTTAATGTAACTAGAACCTCCATCTAAGAATATTTATCACAGAAGATAGGGCATGGAGTGTGCCAGTATTAGCAACTCTCAGGACCCTGATTACAAATAAGTGGAATAAGTAAGGGGGAGGGGATCTTTAACAACCTTTGAGAGCAATGTTAACAACCTTTAGGAACAACCTTTGAGGGCAAGTTATTTTTGTTCAGGAACACAAAACAAACATTAGTGGTGAAAGGAATGCAAACCATATCTTGCTTATTTAAAGCAATTAAGGAAGGGAGTAAAATTATGCAGGCAAAGAGGGTCTTTTGTTTCCTGGCCATGAACCCTGGTTAAAGAGTGCACACAAACCACAAAGATAGTCAATAGCATCTTCTCTACTCATAATGTAATGTGCTTCTTATTTCAGAGAAAAAATTATGTGAATAAAGCAGTGTCACACTTTCTTCAACTTGCCATCTCATTTGAGCTTTATGCTGACATTCTGTTGAGAGAATCTCAAAACATTATCTCTTTTCTCTGCAGTGGTAGTCAAGTGTAATCTGACTACCCAGACACAGAGTGGGGAGATACATGTAATCTGTCCAAGCAAATACTAATTCATTTATTCAATCTGTATTAAGACCTATCGTATCCTGGGCTCTCTGCTAGGTGAAGATAACAAAAATAAACAGCTTGCCCCCAAGGGAAGAGAAGACCCAGTATCTGTATTTGGGTTGAAGGTGATTTGTCAAGAGAGGGATAACATGTCTGGGGTCAGAAAGAGGGGCAGTTATTTCTGTTGGAGCTGAGTGGCTGGAGGCAGACGGAGTACCTGAAGGGGAAAGAGTAGGCATTAGCACCAGAGGTAGATTTAAACAGGAGCACAGGGAGCTTTGGACAATCATTTAAGGGCTTGTGACTTTATTTTGAAGGCATAGGGAATAAGCAAAGGGTTTTGAGCAGGAGTAGCATGATGATCCATCTATAAATAGACCCTGAAACTTGGAATTTCATTTTTCGGGATGATTTGAGCTGGATCAAAAGGGGACCGCGTCTTGGCTTGCCCTCCTGTGAATGTCGTATTTGCTGCTTTCTCATCTCCCTTTAGCGTGAGAACTACGCCCCTGGGAGAGTTGAATTATTTCATAACTCATCTCTGTGGCTGATATCGCCTTATACACTTAAGAAATCTTGAGGATGCTCGTAATAAAATGCCACGAGAGAAATTCCATGTGGCTTAATGGGAAAAACTACCCTCCCTGTCAGCAGAAGTTTCTTTTCTAAAAGGATGGGCTCGGGCAGAGCACAATAACATGCCCTGGTGGCCAGGAAGGAGGACTGCAACTGTGCTGGGGAGGGTGGGGGGCTGCCGTGCACCAGGCTGGTGATCTGGGCTCAAGTCTGGATGTTGCCACTGATTAGCTGTGTGACCTTGAACAAGTCACTTTTCTTCTCTGGGATAGTTTCCTTACCTGTCACCTGTGAGACTAGACTGGAAGATTCCTGAAGATCCTTTTTCACTTTCTTGGGTTTAGGGGACTGAGCCAGGCTGCAGGGAGCTCTTTCATAGCAAGTCTGCTGATCCGCAAGTTCCTCTTCTCTCCTGGTTGGTGCTGAGAGAGGCAATTCGACAGGATGCTCTTTTGTCAGATCCCAGGCCTGGTCTTACAACCTGAATTTCAGGTCTGGCCTTGCTGTAGGTTAGCAGTGAACTTGGGCAAGTTACTTACCCTCTATGAGTCTTTGTTTCCTTTTCCAGAAAACACATAAGTTCGAATGTCGATGCTCTCCAGTCAAAGACTCTTACATTCACCTTAGGGACACAGAGCTAAGCCCTGGGTAACTAGAAGACCCGAGGGTCTTTAAATGGACACTGACACTTGATTCCCATTGGGTCCCCCCACTAATAATTTTCTTGGTAGCAGTGCCAGGTTACTGAATCCGCTGAGCTGTATTTCCTCCATGATGACATAGG
>PVKM010021159.1:0-22800 GCA_004027735.1 Carollia perspicillata
CTTTCATGACTTGGAATACTTCTTTCCAGCCCCTTCTTGCCTGCAAGATTTCTTTTGAGAAATCAACTGACAGTCTTATGGAACGCCTTTGTGGGTAACTGTCTCCTTTTCTCTTGCTGCTTTTATGATTCTCTCATCTTTAATCTTGGGTAACTTAATTATGATGTGTCTGGGTGTGTTTGTTCTTGGATCCAACTTCTTTGGGACTCTCTGAATGTCCTGGACTTGCATGTCTCATTTCTTCACCAAACTGGAAAATATTTCCTTCATTATTTTTTTAAGAAGTTTTCAATTTACTGCTGTTGTTCTTCTCCTTCTGGCACCCCTATATTCAGATGTTAGGGTGTTTAAAGTTGTCTCAGAGATTCCTAAGTCTCTCCTCATTTTTTAAAATTCTTGTTTTTTCATTCCATTCCAGTTGAAGGTTTATTTCTTCCTTTTATTCTACATCATTGATTTGAGTCCCTGTTTCCATCCCACCACTGTTGGTTTCCTGTATATCTTCCTTTATTTCACTTTCTAGATCTTTCATTTCTTCCTTCATTTTGCAACTGAACTCAATCAGTTCTGTGAGCATCCTGATTACCAGTGTTTTGAACTCTACATCAGATAGGTTGTCTATCTCCTCGTTGCTTAGCTCTTTTTCTGGAGTTTTGATCTGTTCTTTCATTTGGGCCATATTTCTTTGTCTTGGTGCACCTGTTATATTGTAAGGGGCAGTGCCTTAGGAATTCTCCAGCGTGGGGCAAGCTACTTCACTGCATTTGGCACTGTATGTAGGGGAGGGGTCAAAGAGGGGATAAGGTTGCTTCCCTGCTTGCTGGGCTCTCCCCCCACTTTCCATCACTTCCCACGCTTCCCACAAGCAGATTGTGTCCTTTCAGGTGCTGATTCCTGGGTGAGTGGGCTTGTGTATGTTCTAGGACCCCATGGGTCTTTCCAGTGGACTTTCCTGTGAGGCTGGTATTTTCTCCTATTGCCACAACACTCACAGAGTTTTACAGCCAGAAGTTTTGAAGCTTTAGTTTGCTGCACTGGAACCCTGGGTTGCACAGTTTTTCCCACTCCCCAGGTGATCCTCCTGGCTTATCCTCACATGAATGTAGGAAATCCTGGCCACCAGCCACCTTTCCCACTCAGTCCTCCCCTTGCCACACACCCTCTCTGCGCCAGTTGCCCATCTCCTCCCCTCCTACTGGTCTGGGTGAATGTTTCTTCTTTAACTCCTTGGTTGTCAGACTTCCATGCAGTTTGATTTTCTGGCAGTTCTGGTTGTTTTTTGCTTTTAAATTGGTTGATATCCTTTTGGTTGTGTGAGGAAGTGAAGCATTTCTACTTACGCCTCTATCTTGGCTGTCTCCGGAGCTAAAATTTAATTAGATTGACTTTTATCTCTCTAACATTTAAAAATATTCTATTCAGAGTAAACATTTTTTTTTTTTTGTACAAGAGGAGTAAAGGAATTTTCAGAAGTTGGGCAATAGCCAAAATTTACTATAACTTATGTCATTGTCTTTGGGGATTTAAATAAAAGGTGTTGAGAGAATTAGATATAAAAACTAGAGAGATTGGTGTCAGCAGCAGAGGCTTTTTAAAAAAGGCTAGGGTTAGTGATGATGATGTTTGAAAAGTGATGGGATAATTCAAAGAGGCATGAGGGGACTCAGTGAGTTTTCTTATCTTGTGAAAGCCCCTGTGTGACCTCACAGGGAAGAATTCTTTACTACTTTGCCAGTGATCCCAGAGGATAGAATCTAAAGTTTTGGTCAATGAAGGGGACAATTTCATCTGAATAGTCTTCCTAAGTGCCTGAGGAAAATGCATTTCTTAGTTCTCCATAAACATTTCTTCCCTCAGTTAATGTTCTCCCCTCTCATTCCCTGTTTCATCCCGTATTTTATAGGATTGAGCATGACACGCTGTGAATTTTAAATTCTACGGTGTTACATTTGGGTCATGACCCATAATGTGAACACAGGTTTAGTAAAGTCACGGCAAGTGGTTTTCGTCTCGTCTTGCCTTGCTCAGAGAAATGAGTATTATGGGCCTGAGGGGAAAGGACGTGGTCAGAGGAGGTCTTCAACAGATTTGGAGGGAGGAGAGACTACCTCCTCTCTATTCATTCACAGCTCCTGTGGAAGTACTTTTATAGTCAAACTGCTACTGTCAGGGAGATATTTCTTGGCAGAGAGAGGGGGGATTGACTTTGCAAGGATATGCCTATGTAGATTCTGTTTCTTTCCCTTTCTGAAAAAACCTTGAGATAGTTAAAAGTAAATTGGAGAAAATCACTCTCAGTCAACATCTCTGGAGATGTTCTTCTGGCAATGGAGGAGGTTGGAGGTACTGTGTTTTCCTCCTGGGATTGGAAGGGCTGTGCAAAGGGGATTGGAGAACCACATCTCATTGTTGGTTTTTAACCCTGAATCTGAAATACACTCTCCTGGGTCCAGAAGTAAGGAAAGCATTGCTGCCTCATACCTAATACCTATTAAAAACAAACAAAACAAAACATAAAACCTTTTCCTTTGTTTTATTTAGGAGAAACTAAAATGCGTTCGCTTCCTTAGAGAACACATGTGATATGATTAAGAAATATTTACATGTCCCATGTATGTATATGAGGTTTCACATTTTCCTGCCATATTCTGGTTGTGTTAAATTTAGTCTCCAAATTTATGGAAACCTGTACAGAAGACCACATGTAATAATATCAGTATTATTATGGATATTATTATCCATAACAACCATTCCTCTGGCTGGAAATGGTGTCATCATTCTTGTTCATCTATCACATTATACGTATATTATACATGTGTGTTTGGAATCACTAAATATGTTAGTTATTCAGAATTAAACAGACGTACTGTGATACTCTGATATTTGATTCTTAATAGATTAAAGGATATTTTTGCTGACTTGTTCTATGGATTAGAATCATTGGAAAACAGTGGTAAATAAGGAAAATGTTTGGAAAACACTAACGAAGCTGAGTGAAAGTATCTGTGATTGAGTGGTCATGAAATGGAATATTCTCGAACACTGTTTTTCTCTTGAGGAGGGATCAATGATATTGATTTTATGGAGATTGAAATTTTTCTTTTCTGGCTAGGAAAGATGACCAGAATTCTAAGTTCTTCAGAAAATTGTTATTTGTTAATTGGCTCAAGAGAAAAACACAGGAGGCTTTCCTCTCTGGCCATGAACAACTAGAAAACTAGACTAAATAAATTCTTGAAATGAAGATGATAATTAAAATAGGGCTAAGATAAAGATGTGTAAAGTCAAACTTAAAGGAAGTTGCAATTCATGAAATTTGACAGCTTAGATCCAGTCCAAATGGAGGTGTAATGATATGAGGAAACACTTTCCTGAGAGAATAGTAGAGAAAAAAGTGAACGAAACCAGACTGAAAACCCTGTTCCCAACTTTCCAATGTAATCACATTGGTTTTCACAGAGCAAATCTTGCATGTTCCTGACGGGGCGCCTGCAAGGTGATCTCATGTCAAAGCCATATGGAAAAGTAGTTTACATATGTGTGGCACATTTTTTATTTTAATGTGCAGTTATGTGGCAAGTTATTGATTCTATAACATTTATTCTTAGATGTTTGTTTAGTTTTATTTGCATATGTATTTTTACCTAATTACTATGTTTTCAAGGTCATTTAACACCCTCCCCCTGACACCCTACAATAGGGAAATAGGGAATTTAACATGTATTGCATGAGCTTACAGTCTACCAGATCAAAATTTAAGTCTATTAGTAGCCAATTTTATCTTATCAAGGCATTCTGCCACAGCCACAAAAATACTTTTACTCTTAATTATTCTTCCAGCTGTAAAGTGTTTTTATAGGTAGGCATTGTGAAATATCTATATGTATATCAAAGCACAAAGTTTATGATTATAATGTTTTGAAGTTATGGATATAGAATACAAAATAGTAAATAAAACATAAAATAATAGGTAAAATATTTTCTAAAATTTTATGTATTTTTTATATTTTATAAAACTTATTTCCCCTTATTTAACATTATTTAAAAGTTGCCAAATACTAAGAAATAAATGACTAAATTGAAATATCTCAAATTAGAAGATTATTTGTTCCCAAAAATATATGTACTGGAAAAAAGTCTGTTTTAGAAAATCTGTGTACTTGAAAAAATTAGATACTTGTACATAGTGGCATTGTAAGTATAATAGTGAGAAACTTTAATATAATTTCTTAATGGAAGGAAAATAGTTCAGAATTCCAACATCATTTTGTGTATTGTAAAAAATGGTAACATTTGAAATACAGAAAAAATTTTCAAGTACTGTATTCACTATTCTTGCATAAGACATGTTTGCATTTATCATTTTTCTTCAGAAAGACATTTATATTGCCCTCCTTGGTTAAACCATGTGTCTATTCTTTAAAAACTGTATAAATAGTAGTATTCCTTCTTTTCATTCAGATATTTTTTTCAGGGCCTTTGTTTTTGATAAAGCAAGGAAACGATGCCTGTGGTTCCCTTTCAATAGCATGTCAAGTGGAGTGAAAAAAGAATTTGGCCATGAATTCGACCTCTATGAAAACAAAGGTAACTGGCCTCTTCCTAAATATTCCTAGTGAAATAAAGTATAAAGTGTATGGGATTTCCTGCCACAGTGTTCCTTCCCAGCGATTTTTCTGTTATCTAGTACATCTGTTATGCAGCTAATTTATCCATTAAGACAGATGGCATGAGCACCTTGATGATCTCCAGTATGATATTTTTGATTAAAGGGATCATTTCCCAAACTTTCTGTAATTAGATTACCCCTTCTCTGTTTATTTCTAGGAGCCTCTCCTAGAATTGGTATTCTCCATGTTATTTTAGAAAATGTCACCATAAGCTATCACTTTAAAACATCTTACATTACAGCAAATTTTGGGCTTACTAAAGTATTTTAAATTTTAATAACTTTAAATAAGTTATAGTGATGATTGCTGATCAAAAAAATTGTGTAGATATTGAAAGATTAGTTAGATCTGTTTTAAAAAACTTAAAAAATTTTGAGACCAAATTACTTGTTGCCTATTTTTGTATTCAAATATTATATTCAAAAGCTATTTACTTTGTTCAAAAGCAGAGTTATATCAATAAATAATTAAAGAATGTTAAATAAATATGAATTTAACAATGAATTGCAACAGAAAAATAATCATGGGTTGTATTTATAGTAGTATTTATTTTAATTTTAATGTTTTCTTAAATCATATTCTTATTAATTTGGGTATTTGGTAATATAAACAGATATTTTCTTATAATATGGTATATATCTAAATTAAACTAAGATTAATTCATGGTATTGAATTAATACCATGAATATATGGTATTAATAAGATGATCTTCATACACCCCAATAATTCTACAAATCCTAAACATTACTCATCATCTAGTATAAGACCATCTTCAATCTTCTAGGTTGCGAACAATGGTATTGTAGTTGATAGGAACTATATTGTTTGACAGAAATATACAGCATCTTTCATTTTGATTGCCCTATAATTTAACAATTGAAGTGTTAGCAAAAATATGAAAAAAATCAGAATAATGTAAATATCTCTCTTTCTCACACACACGTGCACACATATACAGAAACCCACACGATTTTACTGAGACTAAGGCAAATTAGTTATTTTTATTATCTTAAGGTAACTTTCTGAATTTATTGTTGATTTCAGAAATCACTTAATTTTCACTTTTAATATTTTCTTAACATGATCTGCATAGTTGAGCAAATCATTCTGCTTCTTTAAATTTGTCTGGCCATATAAAGAGACTAAATGGCAATGGAAGAAAATACAATCAAGATTAAATAAAAGATAAATTTGCCTGTCCAGTTAAGTATAAAGACTGTGTTGGTACATAGACTAATCTGTGTAGTAACCCACATATATGCTCACAAAATGAAACTTTTCAGTAGTGTTTTTGTTTTGTTTTGTTTTGAATTATTCTGAAATTAATTATTTTGAAGATGTGAGTAGAAATTTTAGGCAACATATTTCAATGTGATTTGAGATAGTTTTCAAGCATTTATTGCTTAAAGATTTGAATGGGATTTTCTTTTTCTTTTAAATATATGCAGCATAGTTCACTCATCACCTTTTTCTCTGCTTTTTTCTAATAGACTATATTAGAAACTGCATCATTGGTAAAGGACGTAGCTACAAGGGAACGGTATCTATCACTAAGAGTGGCATCAAATGCCAGCCCTGGAATTCCATGATACCCCATGAACACAGGTAAGAACACCATGAAAAAGAGAGGATAAACCTTCTACCTCTTCAGACTAATCCTACAATTCTATAATAACTTAGCCAACTTTGCTGAATTATATTAAGCCAAAGATTATGTGAATCCATGACTGATATTTAGCCAAAGATTAATAAGTTTATTGTGAAGATGTGGCCTAATATTATCTTACATCAAAACCTCAATTTTGAGCCCTGGCTGGTTAGCTCAGCTGTTAGAACATTGCCCCAACATGACAAGGTCACAGGTTCTATCCCCAATGAGAACACAACATAAGAATCAACCAATGAATGCATAAATAACTGGGAAAAACAAATCAATGTTTCTGTCTCTCTTCTTTCCTTTTTCTCTCTCTCAAATCAAAAATTTTAAAAAATCCTTAATTTATAGATCTTGGTGTTTGTGAAAAATAATGACAATGTAATTTTTAAAAAAAGATTTACCTCGGCTTTTGCCTTTGAGAAAGTTCATCCCTGTGTAGCTGAAGTGAAGAGGTTGACTAGAAATTAGGGATGGATAACATTCTGACCTTCTCTGGGGACCAAATACTCTTTAACTTGGTGGTTCTCAAACATTAAAATCACCTGCTAGGAGCCCTTAATGAGTCTACCACACAGTGTGTCAACATGGACCAATTAAACCAGAATCTCTTGGAAAAAGAACCCATGTGCCAGCATTTTTTAAAAATGCTCTCCAGATGATCCCGAAGTACAGTCAAAATTGAGAACCTCTGCTAAAAACTCCTGCCTCAGATGGACCAGCTTTCCCATCTACCTATTGCCCAGTGACTGGAAAAACTTTTCATTCCTCAGAAATTAAATGTCTGCACTTAAGAGTTATGTTCATTATAACAGATGAATGCTATTTAAAGATGAGTAAACATAGTATCTAGAAGCTCATTAGTCTGAAAGTTTTAATCCTCATGGAGAAACATAGATAACTATCTACTAACCACTAGAGAACTAAAATTAGTGAGTTTTCAAGATTTATTTTACAAATAATTTTAATGGAACTACAGTAGTTCAAAATAGCTCTCCCTGGTTATTAAATGCATTAGATGCATTTAGTTTATCATGTGCCCGTTGCCTTGCTGAGCAGTATACCCGGTTTATCTCATTTAATCCTCCCGAGAACCACACAGTGGTTTTATTAATTCTGTTTTACATATAGTGAATCTGAAGCTGAAAGAGCCTTAGTAACTTTTCAGAGTCATTCACAGCTAGTCAGTGGTGTGGCCAGAATCCGCATCCAGCAAGTGTCACTCTGTAACCTTTGCTTTTTACAGCCCCTGGCAGGATACACTCAGCAGGCCAGTAGAACACATGCTGTGGCTTGGTTTTACAATAGTGAGGATAACTTTTCTTTGATAAATCCACTTTTTATTCCATTTCATTAACTTTTGGAGGGTATAGTTATGCAAGATGATTGTACTTCGGTAAACAAAGAGGAGTTAATTGGACCACATACAACAACAAATTTGTCGTTCTGCATTGGGATCAAAACTGGGATCTTGGCCTAATTAACACCAACTAGGAATTGTTCAAACTGATCAGCTTTACAGTGTTTCAATAACAGAAAACAGTGCATTTTTCCAAACTATTTACTTTTTAAGTATATACAAATATTTCTGCAACATAGTCTTTTCCATATTACAAAAACAGGCAATATACTGGTAATCGGTTTTGTCCTCTTATAAATATTTGAATAATGTCACTCCCAGGATAGCGAGGAAATCATTTTATTTAAATAGATGAATCTATGCTTTTCATGAACAAAGGAACAGCATATGAAATCATTCCTGCCCTGGTCAAGGAGATTGCCCTGGACTGACCTACTAGAGGTCTTATTTCAACCCAAATTCTCTATGATTGTGATTCTCTGCTAGAGGAATACATGTGAAATAGATCTCCCTGGGAACGAGCTTTCCAGTCCAATCAGCTGTGTTTCCAACAAGCATTTCCTTGAGTTAGGGCTGAGAAGATCTCGTACATTAATTAAAAACACTTAAAATGCAATGGGACCAACACTTCATTATTATCACTTAGCAGATTATTGGAAAACCTGCATGATAGCTTAACATTTTTAAGTTAAGTGTTAACTAAAGGTTAACTTCATGGGAAATGGAAAGAGAAGTATATATGTCTCTGTCTAGAGGAATGATTTACTGTTGACTCCCTAAATTGAAATATTTTATAAGTGGCTTAATGGGAAGATGATGATAGATGATGGAATTAGTATAGAAGCTTAACTAGAAAATCAGGTGACCTGATATCTACATCTCTGTCCTTCATTGGCCACCCTGCATTTATTAATAAAGCAGATGATGGAATAGATCAAGTTTCCTATGAACACAGCTCATATTAAAAGTAAAGGTGACTAGCACCCAGAAGATCTAATTTGTGTTTCAAAGTACCTTTACATATAACTCAATTTTAAATATTCCTTACTTATCTCTCTTAAAGCCCTGCTAACAAGGGCAAAGAAGCAAAAATTGTATGTATGTAGTAACAGTTTATTACGGAGCCCGTTGACTGGCACATGGATGCGGTGTAACAGGTTTTCATAAACATCTGTTGAACGAACACCAATAAGTGAAAAGAATGGCACCGGGCTTCACTCCTCAGTCAAGCATAGGATGCTAAAGAAAAACATGCTAACCCCACAAAGCAAAAACAAAAGCAAGTTTATTTGGATAAAAACCAAAGAATGAAGAGATGACCCAGAATGCTCTACCTTGCATGCCTTAAAGAGGAATTTGATATGCATTGATGCAGAATTGTGGAAAGGAGTACATCTTTTCATTTCTTATTTTGCTAACTGCGGTGGGGAAATTTTATTCATCTTTCAGTCATATTTAGGTTTGATTTCCACTTATTTCTCTTCCTTCCTACTTTTATTTTTCCTACTAAACCATTTACTGATTCATTCACTACATTTTCACAGCTGCTTTTCAGGTTTATGAATCCACTGGAAATGTATATTTGTGTATCTATTTATTTGTTCATGTGTGCACAGAACAAAAATCTTCCTAACTGTTGATACTTGCGTTTATTAACATGTGCTGAATCCATGTTTATTTTTTAATTTTTATTTATTGATTTAAGGGAAAGAGACATCCATTTGTTGTTCTACTTATCTGTGCATTCATTTGTTGATTCTTGTACGTGCTCTAGCAGGGGATTGGACCCCCAACCTTGGCATATTGGGACGCAGTTCTAACGAACAGAGCTACCTGGCCAGGGTGTATTTAGTTTCTTAAGTAAAGTTAATATGTAAAATGATACAAAATAAAGGATAATAATAATCCTCATAATAATAATAATAATCCATAATAGGATAATAATAACCTCATAATAATCCAATTCACTCCATTCATTTTATAAATCTAGAAGTTGAAGACTCAAAGATTAAATAAATTGTCTAAGGACTGGTGTCATATACTAATTGAATTATATGTATATATTTATGTGGCAGCAATGTAGATTTTTTGAATAATGATTAACTTTTTCTTACTACTCTACTATACTGAGCTTTTCCAGAAGATAGAGTTATAAGAGTATGTTCAAAGGTAAATTTGATTAATATATTGTTTATGAATAAACATAAAATCAACTTTGGTTCTATCAAAATGATGAGTATTTCATTATAAATCTACTATGAAAAGTTGGAGAACTGACAAAAATGAAAGAAAATAAATTTTAAGCAATGGCAAAATAAGGCTAAAACTAAGATAAAAGATAACTTCTTTTAACTTTGAAAATTAAAGTTGTTAGGGAACTGTAAATCACTATGACCTTTATTGTATTCTAATTGTATCAGTCATATGGACTAATGTCTAATTTTTGTTCCTCCATATTTAGAATGCCAGTATAGTAAGGCTGTACACTTTTTATCTAAAGATATTTTGGAGTTTAGTAATGTTAGTCATATTTAATAGCTTCCTTAAAAATGTTTGGTTAGTAGTAAGTCTCTTAGACTAAACTCTTTCCTTTGACCAATAATTTATATATTCTGAGGA
Organism: Carollia perspicillata; assembly: GCA_004027735.1. Lineage (NCBI taxonomy): Eukaryota > Metazoa > Chordata > Mammalia > Chiroptera > Phyllostomidae > Carollia > Carollia perspicillata. The sequence continues at coordinate 10,304 of PVKM010021159.1, forward strand.
TTTAACTATGGTGTACTTCATGTTCAAATGAAATTCTCAATTTTATTGCAAAATGTTGCTTAGTACCTGATGTATGTCCACATTCACTTTGTGTCACAACATAATAAAACAAAATGATGATAATTTTTCATTAGAGGTTTCAATGCAAAAGGAACACATTTGAACGATATTTAATAAGAGACTAACATCCTTGGACTTTAAGTACTATTTAGAACTTAGAAATCAGTAGAAGTAGGAAAAAACTTTATAGCAAAAATAGACCTTAATATTGAAAATGCTACCAGATTTTCAAAACAGTGTTTACTAGTGTTACCTACAGGTGTATATTCTTTCTTTATGATTTTTTGTGTGTGTGCTATCTAGCAGACAAATGCAGCGTCATTGAGGTCAATGCCACAAGCAGTATAAAGAATAAAAAATTTTTTTGATTTCTGATTTGTGTTGAAATACTTAATGCTGGTAACAAAACTATGTCTAGGAGATTAGAAATTTTAAATGAAGGTAGCACATTACAGTCTCTGCACCCAATGGCCAACTATTATGAACTAAACCTGGAAGCACCAAGTCTCAATCATAGTGAAAATAAATAAAATTTTTGAAGAGAATAGCGATTATGTTCTTTACTTCCACAGAGCAAAGACTACTAAGTGGACTGTACTTAATAATAAGTAGTGCTTATTGTCAATTACCCTGTCATCTCTTAGAACTTTGCAAAACAACCATATAACATGTAAGATGTTGTAAGTTATGATTATATTCACTGTAAAGGTAAGCTAACAGGCTGAGCGAAACTAAATTACCTGCTGGGTCTCCAGTAAGTGAGAGAGGTGAAATTTGAGTCAAGGTTTAATTTGAGTATAGACCTTTGGTTTGTGTAACTTCATCAATCTGTTTCTCAGTTGTGCAGAAAATAGGAGGGCAATTCTTCATAATAAAAGCAAAAAACAAACAGGTAATTATGTGGCATAAGCAGTGTAATTGTGAGATTTCAAGGTCAATGGCAGTGTTTCTTCAATTCTCTCCTTAGCCTTGCTCAATCACTTGCTGTCTTTGAATGAGGCTTTGAAATTGTGGTTCAAACAATGTTAATTAGGTTCTCGAATGTTTGGCTTTGTGCAAATCCAGAGATATATCATGCTAATGATTTTGAATATGTGAATTAAGTTAGGTAAATACTTATAAAATTTAAGGATTTTAAGAACAGATGCAAATGACAATTCCAGGTAATATACCTGGGTAATATATAGATGGGGCAAAAGTAGGTTTACAGTTGTTCATATGGAAAATAATATAGTACTTAATAAACAATAACACAAGAATAAACTTCATTTTGTGTACTCACAACTGTAAACCTGCTTTTCCCCTCCCTATGTATGGGGATCTGAATTAGAATAAAGGTTTCTCTACTTAAGGAAAATCATACTCACTAATTAGTAAAATTAACAGGCCAAAAGTAAAGTTGCATGAGCTTATACTGTAATGATTATCATTTTAAAACTAGCTTTTTGCCTTCGAGCTATCGGGGTAAAGACCTACAGGAAAACTACTGTCGAAATCCTCGAGGGGAAGAAGGGGGACCTTGGTGTTTCACAAGCAATCCAGAGGTACGCTACGAAGTCTGTGACATTCCTCAGTGTTCAGAAGGTAAATGAACCTGAATGCCGTGTGGGGCTCTCTGCTCCTCCTTTGTGTAGAACTGCAGCTCTCCTGAAAGGTTAAGAGAAATGAATCAAATCACAATGAATATGTTGTTCATTCAAATACATCTATAGAGAATTATTTGAGCATTTTATACAAAGTTTTAAAACTGAATTATCACAAGATTAATGTAGAATAATGGAGCGAGTTACCAGTTTGTGAATTTTAATACAGCCTGAGGCATCCTCCCAGGGACAGTAAACGTTTGGGCTTCTTCATTTACTATCTGGAGCTCACATACCTCAAAATCTGTTCCTACACATCAGTTGAGAGGAGCTACATGAAACTTACTCCTTAGGAGTAAAGCTAATACTCTATTCATCCAGCTCCTGCTTCCCCAGAAATTTTGTCAGTCCTACTCTGCAGTGCTGTGGCAAAGGTTTATTGTCCCAAAAGAGAATATGGGAGCAAGTCACTGGAATTCGATATACTTATGTGCATTTTGGTGCAAAAGTGACTAGAACGAAATCTAATACATAGACTGGGATGCCATTGAGAGTAGTGCCTGAAGAGATCCAAACTGTCTTAAAGGCAGGCACCCTAAATCCATACCTATGTTTTTACCTCCTCCCACAGCGTAAGAGGGCACTGTCCTTACTTTTGCAGTGGAAAAATGAATGACTGACAAGAAGGAAAAGTAACCATTTAGCACTGCATGTGTTTTTATTTTTCTTAGTTATCTGACTACCAAAAGCTGGCTTTTTAGTTCTGTCAGACACTAAAATTTGAAAATCCAAATGAAACATGGATTAAATGCTGATAGAAATTTAGTAGGATTTTGAAGTACTTGGGGGTGGGGGTCTGCTGAAATGCTGTCCAATTTTTATAAAAAAAATATCTTACCAATTTGTTATTAACCATTTTTAAAAAATTCTTCCATAAATATCAATATGATATTAGGTTGATATTATTACATAAAAAGAGCATTGTTAGTTAATTGTCATAGAGAAGGTGAATTTGTTTTCTGTTGTCAGTTAATTTAAAATTCTTGACTTCATGTGCTAGAGGCAGTTCCATCTGTTTGTAAATTCTTACTTTTCATTCATTCCATATCATATTCTGTTCACTATAACTTCTTCATTGTTTTCTTTTCTTTTAAAAATAATAAACTGATCTGTGATAACATTATGAACAAGTCTGTTTTGTATGAATAAGTCTGTAATTAATCTTTGCCTTAAATTTACACATGGAAGAAAATAGCCTACTTTTCAGAAACTCTTCATTATCACAGTTTTCTGAGGTGAACGTCATTGCAAGGAGTTTTGTTATTGGTTTTATTTGACCTGAGAAAGTGCTTTCTGGGGAAAGTAACTTGGTCAAACTATAAACAGTTTAGCATATATGTTATTTGCCTAGCTGTGTGAGAATGTGATTTCTCCACCCTTGATTTATAAGAAGAACATTCATCAAAATACACTGGTATAGATCTGAAGTGATAGGCCATATAGAATGAATGTGCTAGAAAAGAAGTAACTGTAAAAGTCCAATTTCTAGTTATTCTTATGTCATTAGACTATGCATCTCTAATATCCTTTAATCATTTGAGGTCATTGCATCTCCCTTGAAAAGAGTATTCCTCATTAGTATAATGGTACACGATACTGTTGGTTACCATGGCCCTGAAGGTTACAGATATGCTTTTTCTGGAAACAATTAGAGATCTCAGAGTAGTAGAATAGCCCTCCTGTGAGAGAAGTGAACCAACACCTGCCCTGTAGGCTAAACGTATTTCAGGGAGTATGAACTGAACTGCGATGTTGAAGTTCGTTGTATAATGAACACTATTTTAGCAGGATTTTAATAAAAAGAATCTAAAATAAGAAGCATTGTCAATACATTAATAAAAACAGAACTTTTTATAAAAGAAGTAATAAAGATACACAAAATAGTGTACACATGATATGAATTTCTATGTAAATACAAATATGAGGGGGAAACCTCAAAACTCAGAATTCTTAAATAATTTAACAGGTGAGCTACTTTTATCTATGAGAATAAATTTATTAAATGGCAGTTACCAAAGACTGCATCGTTATGGATGGGGTAGTAATGATCAAATCATTTTGTATATTTAAAATTAAGCATGAAAAAATACCTGAGCTCAAACTTTAAACTGTTCTATTAAAAAGACAGCATATATTTTTTGAAATACTTGTAACAAACTCTTAACTAAAGATCATCTGAAATTTGTCTGTAAGTTTGGTTCATAAAAGATACATATATATTAATATTCCAATGATTAATATTATTTTTATAACTTAAACCTTTGAAATATATTAAGCATTCCTATAGAAAAAAATACTTTTAAAATCTTACATAATTATATAAAGAAAGGACCCCTTCATGTTTGATTCAAAGATTGTAGAAAACTGAGGTATGAAAATCTAGTGTCTGGTTTTAATAGTTGCTTGGGATTTAAAATAAAGCCACCACCAGTCAGTTGGAACAGATGGCTTTTTAATGATTGTCAAATATTCACATAAATATATTTTAAGTCATAATCATTAATTTTTAATGTCTTATGCTTAAAATCTCAAAAATAATGCCATAACTTTGTGTTGATTTGTAGTCCATGTGGAGAAAGATGTTTAAAACAAATATTTAAATAAAACTATTATTTATAAATGTCAATTTGTGAGACTTTCCATATTTTAAGACATTCAGTTTTTCTTGAAGTAATTATCTGAAAGATACTTTCAAAACATCCATTTTAGTCTGTAAACTCAGATCACCTGTTTCGTTATGACTGAGAAAAATGGAGCATAGTATTTTTGAGTTAGCTGGTTAATATGATGAGAAAGGTGTTGAGTTAATCATACTTCTGATACAATGTGTGTGTAGTTTTCATAGTTTTCTACACCATTTAGGTCAAAATTTTATTTAGAAAACATTTTCTACTTATGAATAGGAATATTTAGTTTGTGTTTATGTGACCTGGAGCGGTATTTTACATTTTTTTCTCTTGTTTTAAAGGGAAAAACTTGCTAGAAGGGTTAGCTAATACACTGGCTGTCAGAGCGAGAGCCAACAGAAAGCGCAGCCAGAGGAGCGGTCCTCACCCTCCTGCACTGGGACAGGGGCTGTGCTTTCTCCTGGTTCCCTGGGCAGGTGAATTGGTTTCTACCTCTACCACTTAACTTTAAGCTGCAAAAACTAAGAAGAGTCTTAGAATTCAGGAAGTTAGAATCGTGACTGTGAGCTTTAACTTTGGCTTTCTTGAGGTAATTTTTATGACTGACTTGGTGGTTTGATGCAGTGGTAGAACAACAAACTTTTAGCCTTGGAAAAGATGACCGATATGCTTGCTTTCCCATGGCCTCCTTTCCCAGCCTTCCAATAGGTGAAAATCCAACAGGTGGGCAAACTACTATTGTAAGCAAGAGATAGAGGGTAATTGGGACAGTGTTGAAAAAGTCAGGGAGGTCAGCTTTCTAAAATTATTGCTATTGGTTCATCTTAAAGTATGATCTGTTGGAATGTATAAGGACTGCATTAAAATACATAGGACACAAAGGCAATTAGGGAGAATGGAAAGAACACTGAACTGTAGGTCAGAAGACCTGTGTTCCAAGTACAAGTTTGACATTTCTGTTTTAGGTAAGTGCTTTAAAAATTTCGTGAGTTTTTTCTCACTTTAAAGATCAAATCATTTATTATATATTAAAAGTGCCGAATAATACAGAATCACAGAATACATTTAATTTTTACCTCAACAACAGCATTCATTGGCTGCCAAAATCAAATATTATTATTTAATTGTTTTTCCTTTTAACTATTTTATTGTTTATGTTGTTAGAGCTGTCCTGTGTTTCCCCCTTTGCCCACCTCCACCCAGCCTGCCCCTCATTCCCACAGTCAATTCCCAGCTAACATTATTCTTATTAACTTTTATTATTTTAAAAATCTCCCTAAGTCTGAAACTGCATCCATAATTATCTCTCTACTATAAACATACTAGTTCATGTTTCTATTCCAATTTTGCCCCTTTATAGCTTATCCAACTCTCATCCATCCTTCAAGGAACAAGTATAATCTATTCTCTGAAAAGCCATTTCTGCCAAACACTTAGAGTAGAAAAAAATTATCTGCAAACCTGCAACTCGACATGAGATCCACGGACCAGAAACAGCAGCATTCGCAGGCAGCATCCCCACCCCAATACACTTTGCCAGAGCTCACCCTTCAACAAGATCTTGGAGTGACATTGTGTGCATGTTAAAGTTCAAAGCATTGGTCTACTACACTCATTCTAGAAAGTGGCCATAAGGAAATTAAAAATGCTAAAATCCGGAAAAATGTTTTATAATAATCCCCATAGTCTAACTTCCCGAAAATAATTTTATTCACTCTCATATGAAAGTATATTCTCTTATAAACTGCATTTGCTGAAGAAGACACAAATAGGTATATTCTAATTCCTTGAGTACTATACAAGGTTGGAAATTGCCTATGTGGATACTTTTATGTGTGACCATACTATCTTATTCTACTTTTTTATTTAATTACATTCAATTTTTCATTCAGTTGTATTCATTTCATTACAATGGAGCAAACAACGATGACAAATATCACATCATTTTCTGTGACGATGTCAAACCTTGAAAAAAGGGGACTAAATAAACCGTACCTCATTCAGATGGAAAGCTGCAATGTGGGGAAGCACAACCTATGTTGAGCATTCAGTGTGGAAATGACCTTGGCCAAACAGAGAACCTTTATCAATATGCTCTTGGACCGTGCTTATTTACAGCTCAGGTGCTTACTCGCTGTAGTGTGTGGAATCTCAGGATCGAATGAGAAGAAGCTGAACCGGTCCTTTGTCTGTCTCAGTGCACAGATTAAACTATATGAAAAGGAGCTGGATCAAGCCAAACAGTTGCACGTTTTGGAAAGTGAATAGTTAATGTTCTATTAGATTATACAAATCAAAGGTTCAAAAGTGATTATTCTGATATTATATCCCAAATTATTATAAATGTTCATTAGGCTAGATCTTAGCAGATAAAACTAAACATTGATAACTTTGCTCCCTTTCGGCTACAGTCAGATGACCAGTAACTACGAGATACAAATGATGTGTTTGGGGAAGCTTGCCTGATCTGTAGGAAGGCCAAGCAATGATTTATTCCACAGGGTGCCTGCTGTGCTACAAATCAGCCTGTCCACCTGAGAAGTCTCTTTTCCAGCTAGTGATGTGATTCAAAGTTTTCAGTATGACATAAGAGGCCAGCCACAAGAGAACTATTAATTAACCATACAGAATCATCTTTAAGATCCTGCATAACTAGATCAGCATACATTTTAAAAACAGTGAGTACAAGGAGTTCAATATCAGGTCAACTGCCATCCTAAGCTAGATAAGAATAAAGCCTGCCCAGTTATTCAACATGGACGCTCACTAACAGAAAGGAGCTGTGATTTCTTCTTTTAAAATATCCGTGTTCTTTGAATAGTACAAGATTTCTATTCCAAGCTGGTCTCTCCAATTGATCTTGCCCTGATTTTGGCATTAGCTCTAGGAGTAAGATGTATACTCCTTTCTTGTGTACGCAGCTGGAGGGTAAGTTGAGAGAGGAACATTAGTGTACTGATAGTACTGACACTGCCATCCTTTGTATTTTAGACCAACTAAGGGAAAAGCCCCAAGGCCCTATTTGCTATTTCCAGTTCCTAAGCACCTTTTGGACAGTTACTGAAAAATCAGAAAGGTAGTGTCCTGGCCCTGTGGTCAATCTGTATGACACTAAGTATAAAAGTTCCATTTAAGCTATGTGAAAACTTATGTAAGCAGTATTTCATGTCATTCTTTATCGATGTTAGGCCCTCATTTAAAGTTAAAATTGTATGTAAGGTTTTCTAAAAATCTCTTCGCTAAACAGGTGATTTACTGTTCTTTAAACAGAACAGTGGTGCTCTTGATTTTTCTGTCACAGGCAATTAACATGCCATACTTTGATTTTATTAGTTGAATGCATGACCTGCAATGGGGAAAGTTATCGAGGTCCCATGGATCATACAGAATCAGGCAAGACTTGTCAGCGCTGGGATCATCAGATGCCACATCGGCACAAATTTGTGCCAGAAAGGTAAGATAAAAACCAAATCATGGTTTCGCTGATTTTTTTGCAAACGTTTTTGCTCCATAACACACTGAAATAGAAATTCTTTTTATACGATGTATTCTGGAAAGTATCAGACAAAGGGACTTGTGATGAGGTATAGGAGAACACTAGTACACCTTCAGTTGGTCTGGGTAGACCAGATTAAGATTCCCAGAAATCAGGACGGCCCTGAGGAGCATCAGTAGAGTGCGGAAGAGAAGCATTAACAGAAGCTTCCTCTTGCCCTTCTATAGCAGAAAACAGATAGAGGCCTATCTAATAGTGACCACGTTGATAAGCCTGAACTGTGGAAAGAGGCGTTATTGCTAAATATAAGCCAACTTCCTTCTAGAGTGGGGTCTTCAGTGAGTTAGGTACAGTGGGCTCACATGAAGGACAGTATGACATGGGTCACACCCATAGAAAGGGAATGGAAGGTAGGGCAAACAATTTTTCTTTGGCTGCTGTACCCTGGGGTATTTTGAAATTGCCCGTCTGGAGAAGTCAGGTAACCACACTTTCTCCTCAGGAGTAGGTTTGGAATTTAAATAGTTTTAAAAAATGTCCACTTTGGTCCGTTCATTTCACATGAAACATTTTAGTTGAAAAAAATTCTCATTTTTATTATAAAGAATAAAAATATAGATAATTACAGAGGAGGCTCCAACCCTATCTTTGTTTAGGAATTGTTGAAAGGTGCTTTTTCTTCTCTATATTTTTGTTTATTGTTCTTCTAAATAAATTAAAACTCTGCTTTGTTTTTAAGTGCATCTCTAGTCTTTCAAGTGAGAGCAGAAGAGAGATGGTAGCAATTAAAATCAAGTCACCAATGTAGGCAACAGTTAACTTAAAGGGAGGAGAGCGTAAAGAAAGGGGTGTGATGGAATTTGTCTCTTTCTCTGGTGGAGGTGAGGGCATGACCTAGAAAGGCCCCAGTTCCAGAATTGAGCTATCATTAGTAGCTATTGAAACCTACTTTTCAGTTTAAATTTTTAGACTGCCGTAGAAGAGGAGTTGTTTTCTTAATGATCATTTCATTTATGTAATCTATCCTTAATGGGGCTTTATAAAAGGTGGATTCATTTGGGACCTCAACTGGTAGACAGGAACTAAATGGACTTAACTTATTAGCAAAGGCGATGGTACTCTATACTTGGTCAAATATGTAAGTTAATAGCTTCGATAATCAATGATTAGTAGTCCTTGTAAGGCAAAACGCAGAGAACTTGTGTTTTCCCCAGCTAGCACTATTTGAGCTAAATCAGAAGTTATTTTGTGAGCTGAGGGCTGGGTGGTGTTTCCAGGCAGATTTACGTGACACTTTTGTTGGTGTGGTTTGCAGATATCCTGACAAGGGCTTTGATGATAATTATTGCCGCAACCCCGATGGCAAGCCGAGGCCATGGTGCTATACTCTTGACCCTGACACCCCTTGGGAGTACTGTGCAATTAAAATGTGCGGTAAGTTAGAGTCAAATTTATTGCTTCCTTTTCCTCTCACAGATTGGATCTAAGCAGGTGATTATTAGTGAGACAGGTTAACAACTATTTTACTTGATGCTTTAATGTGCGTAGGTTTTAATATTTTAAAAATGTGTTATATAATCCTGCCCAAGCCATTATTTTGAAAGAGATAAATATGCAAGTGTACACGTATACACAAAACATTTATACTTTTTGAAAGGTCTAAACATTCTCATGTTATCAAGAAGAAAAAGAAGAATTCACATAAATAGAAAAAGATCGGGGATTATGTGCAGTATCATAGGCTATAAGAGTTAGGGCCTTAGATTCTTATCTTCCAATCCAGTGTCCTTTCCCTACTTTTCCTCCTCAGATGCAGCACGAGCTGTCAGCTCACTGTGAACCTCTTCTGGTGAGCGACAGCAGCTGCAGTGATGAATAATAGGTGTACTGGAGAATTCTCCCAGCCGTCTTTAATCTGTGGTAGCTGATCCCCACCTGTCCCTGTACACAACTGACATTCTATTTCAACCTCTTTTAGCAATCCCACAATTCTTTTGTACAATATGTACTGTTCTTTACCACTCTCCTAAATTTGTGACAAATATTTTTTTTCTTTTCTTACTTGCTTTGTGGTATCCTTTTAAATCTCTGTGCTTGGTCCTCTTCTCCATGGTTAACTCACACATTTTACCTTTTTGAAATAATATTACTGAATAATAATTAGGTATATACATGCTTTTATTTCTTTTGTTTTTATTTTAAAAATGGAAGTGAAAAAAGACTACTACTGAATAATAATTGGATATATACATGCTTTTATTTCTATGAGTACAGGTTATATTTTTTTCAACTGAATCCCAAAATGCTTTAAGAACAGTAGAATTGCATAAATTAAGTAAGGTATAATAATGTTATAAGTTGGCTTGATTTTATATGTATATATATGTATATATCAGGTACCAGCACTCAGAATGATAACTACAATTATAAGGATATGGACATGTATTTGTGTATTTCCTTAGAACAGGAGGAGGATGGGGATATTCCTTCGAACAAACCTAAACCTAATTTGATGTTATCCACTGTATGATACCGCCAAAGTACATCTCTCTTCACTTAGACCTAATAATGAAAGAAAAGTGTTTTGGATGACTCAAAGCCCATAGAAATGGATGTGTCTGGCATATGTGAAATAATTGCAAAATCTGGAAGGCTCATCATGTGAACAGAGAATTCTAAGGAAAATTAGTCATCTGTTTGGTCATTTAAAGTGAAGAAAACTACTGTGACAGTGTTTCTGTCTATAGATTGAATTAGTTCTACTTGTTGACTTTTAAAGTCTTGTTACTCTTTCCATCATCCTAGACCATTTGGGTACAATGGTTTTCCTTCCTTTGTGTGTGTGTGTTTTAGGTACTCTTAAAAGTCTTCTGTGGAGTAAGGCCAGTATATACACACACGCACACTCACCTGCACATTCACCCTTCTACTGACACACATGGCAAAAACATTCAAGTGTCGTCTTCTGTTCATTTTCCAATCAATCTTTGGTTATTTTTAAAAGACACTGGGCGCTGGCTAGTGTAGCTCAGTGGATTGAGCGCAGGTCTGCCAACCAAAGGGTTGCCCTCTGGATTCCCAGTCAGGGCACATGCCTGGGTTGTGGGCCAGGTCCCCAGTGGGGGCTATGTGAGAGGCAACCACACAGTGATGTTTCTCTCTCTCTCCTTCTCTTCCACTCTCTCTAAAAAAATAAATTAAATATTAAAAAAATAAAAGACACTGGGAAAAGAAAGATATTGAATAAATATAAAACTTCCTAACTATTAGATAGATTTTTTAAAAATTTTCTGTCTGAGGAAAAGTTTACTAATTATGCAAGTAGCATGCGGTTGTTCTCATGTATTTGCTCAACAGAAGGTGGTGTGTATAGAATGTTAATTCTAAGAAAATGGTAGAACTTGTACATCGAACATATAGAGTTAAGATTAAAATAATCTTTTGAGCTTTGGAAATATTTTAGAAATAATTTGCTACAGGGTAGCTTTTAGTTTATAAAATTACATAGAGAGCCCACACTTTTGACGTCCAGAGGGAAGGGGGCCAGGAGCTGGGTGGAGGTGGGCAAATGGCGGCAGGGGGAAGTGGGGACATCGGTAATAGTGTTCATAATACAAATAAAGAAAATTTTTAAAAAATGAATGAAAGTTGACATTTTGGAAATCTGAAAACTATAACAGATAATATTTCATGAATATCCTTTTAAATATTTTAACTTTGTAATATAATGAAGCCTAAAAGCAAAATCAAGAAATTTGGTGGTAGTTTCAATTATGTGTTATTTTTCTACTGCTATGTAACAAATTACAAAAAAAAATAATGGCTTAAAGCAATACATGTTTATTTTCTCACAATTTCTGTTCGTCAGCAGTCCAGGCATGACTCAGGTGGGTTCCCTGCTTAGGATCTCACAAGGCCATGATCCAGACACCTCCCAGCACTATTGTCTCATCCAAAACTCAGGCTTCCATTCCAAGCTCAGTGGGTATTGGCAGAGTTCACTTTCTTGTGGTTGTAGTGCTGATGTCCTCAGTTCCTAGATAATACCTGTTGTTTCCTACCATATGACCCTCTCCACAGTATGTCAGTTTACCTCTTCAAAAAGCCAGCAAGATAGCTTTCTGTTACTTTTAGCCTCTGACTCCTACACCTGCTTTTAAAGATCTTGCTTAAACAGGAAAGGCCTAACTAGGGTAGTTTTCCTTTAATTAACTTAAAGCCAACTGATTAGGTAGTTTAATTACATCTGTAAAATTTCTTCACTTTTTTGAAGCTAATAGAAGCTAATAAACTCATCACAGGAGTGGCTGTCCCGTAATGTTCACACCCACATTCAAGGGGAGGGAGTTGGGCAGAGTGTACACCAGTGGGTATGAATCTTGAGAGCCATAATTGTTCTGTATATGACACACGTATTTACATGCACTGGTTGTAACAATATTATTACCTTTTATATGTGTTATTTTAAAAATTTTATTTAATTTTTAATTTTTTATTATTGACATTATTACAGATATCTCCCATTTTCTCCCCCTTTTCCCACTATACCAAACCCCCATTCCCATACCTTCCCCCACACAGACCTTCACCACATTGTTGCCTGTGTCCGTGGGCTTTGCATATAGACATATGTGTTCTTTGGCAAAGCTCTGCTCCTCTGCTATCTATCAG
>PVKM010021160.1:0-22799 GCA_004027735.1 Carollia perspicillata
TATTGGTTCCCTGTGCATTTTCCTTCATTTCACTTAGTGTAGCTTTCATTTGTTCATCTAATTTGCGACCAAAATCAACCAGTTCTGTGAGCATCCTGACCACCAGTGTTTTGAACTGTGCATCTGATAGGTTGGCTATCTCTTGGTTGCTTAAAAGTATTGGCTCTGGGGCTTTGATTTGTTCTTCCATTTGCACCATAATTTTTTGGTTTGGTCGTGCCTGTTATGTGGTGAGGGGCAGAGCCTTAGGTGTTCACCAGGGCGGGGCAACCCATTCGCTGGGTTGTGATGCTGTATGTGGGGGCGGGGTCAGAGAGGGAACAATGGTGCTTGCTCTGATCGTATTTCAGTCCCTTCTACCACTTCCCACAAACAAATTGGGCCCTTCTGGTGCTGGTTCCCGGGTGGGTGGGCTTGTATACATTCTAGGACCTTGTGGGTCTCTCCAACAAACTCTCCTATGAGGCTGGGAGTCTCTTCTGGCACCTCCACCCCCACAAGTGTTTTCAATTGGTGCTTTTAGGCTTTATTTCCTGTCTCTGGGGCCCTGGGTTGCACGGTCTGTCTCGCTGCCTGTTTTTGCTTTGTTTATCTGCGCTCCAATGTGTGACCATGGTCAGCCAGTGGCCTTGCACACCTCACTGGGTCTGCTCGTTTCCTCCCCTCGCCCAGGGTCTGCTAGCCCTGCATCACCTGTATGCCTACCTGCACGCCCGGGTGTGCCAGTCACCACTTTTTCCTGCCGTGTTCCCTCTCCACCGGCCACCGACTCCGCCCCTCTTACTGGTCTGGATGAATGGTTGTCGGAGTTCCATACAGTTCAGTTTTCTGTCTGTTCTGGTTGTGTTTTTGTTTCTAAATCTTTGTTGTCCTTAAATTTGGTTGTACAAGGACACACGGTGTTTCTACCTACACCTCCATCTTGGCCGGAAGTCTGCTATTGAAAAGTTTTTACTGGCCTCGTCTGATTAATGTGCTCCAATAATTTATTTCTCTCCATCTGCCTCTAAATTTCTTCAACGCGCTCCACATATTCACTGTTTTATGTGATTACTACAAGCACTTTTCCTTCTGTCCACTCAATCAACACATCTTTCCCTAAAGACTTCTTCCCGATCCAAGGTGGCTTTTCCAGCATTAGCCATCCTCTTGAAAAATGTACATTTAGATAGGCATTCACTTAAGGGGTAGAAGTTTTTGCCCCAAAATGCCAGTGATGCATAAAGGGGACCAGTGTAACAAAGATAAATGTGATGTTTTCCAAGGTTCTTTTTTAAAGTTTGCTTACATCTTTGCCCATCTTTTAAAAGATTTTATTTCTCTTTTAGAAAAATGAGGAAGAGAGGGGAAGAAACATTGATGTGTGAAAAACATCAATCAGTCGCCTCTCACACATGCCCTGACAGGGGGCCAGGCCACAACCCAGGCATGTGCCCTGCCCAGGAATCGAATCGAAACAGAGACCTTTTGCTTTCAGAGCCACCCTGGTCAGGGCTCTCTCTCTCTAAGTTTTTAAAACTAATTACTTAGGAATAAAATGGAAAGCTACAACTAAATAATACACGAGAGAAAGAATTGATGGAGTTTGACTGAAAGTGATGAGACTGTCGAAATAAGGGAACCGCTTACGAAACAGTGCCTAGAATGAGAGCTGGAGCATGAGAGTCCCACTGTATTATGAATTACTGACACTCTGTCTGGATTATTACATTTAGTTTTTGGTATCGCATTTCAAAAAAAACGTCAATAAGATGGAACATGTCTGGCTAAAAAGGTAATCAGGATGATGAAAGGACTGAAACTTATCACATACACAAAACAAGGTCTGTTAAAACCATCCGGGGCCTGGCTGGTGGGGCTCAGTGGGTAGAGCGCCAGCCTACAACCCAAAAGTGTTCCCGGTTCAATCCCCAGTCAGGGCACACACCTGGGTTGCAGGCCAGGTCCCCAGTTGGGGGCATGCAAAAGGGAACCACACATTAATGTTTTTCTCCCTTTCTCGTTCCCTTCCCCTCCCTCTAAAAATAAATAAAATCTTAAAACAAAAGAAAACATCTGGGGATGTTTCACCTAGAAAGGTTCAGTACTGAGAGTTAAGAGGAAGAGGCAAGGAAAACCAGAACTTCAAAACTATGTCGGGCTACGGGACAACGTCTTACGGTGGCGGCAGCTTGTGGGGCATGGACTGGCGCTGACTGAGCTGCAGAGCTGGTGGGTGTGCACTGAACCCAACCTGGCCTCTGCAGGCCTCCACCTGTGCACCAGCCCTCTCTCCCGCCCCACCTTGCGCCCCTGATGCTTAGCAGGTGCCAAGGTTCCCACGACTGGGGATGATGGTAAAGTATTTTCTGGGCCACAGCATGCTCTGGAGTTCCTGGGATCAAGTGTTTGCTGCCTTCTGGCAGTGGTACCCAAATCCCTGTAGCAAATATGTCTTGACAGAAGACTCAATGCACCAAGAGATCCCTGACCAGAAGTTCCCGTCCCAGAGACTCCTGCCAAGATCCACAGGAGGCCCCACTAGGCCAAGCACCTGTTTTCTGCCAATGCTGCTCACTCGGTGTACATCCTGAAGGATTCTACTGTGGACCACAGAACCAGGCCATGACCACCTTCACCTGGAACATCAACCATGCCCGACTGCTGGGGTGGAGAAATGATGTGTTTACTGTGTGAACTGGTAACAGCAGCTGGACTGAAATCTGCTGGGAAGGCTGGGTCTCCTCTAGCTTATTTGGCGTCTTCAGAGCTGCCTAGGAATTTGGTCTCACCCAGTTCAAAAGCAATGTGACCAAGACAATGAAGAGTTTTGAATATATTTTGGCCAAGGCGCAAGGTGAGGCCCCTTCCAACACGCTAGTTTGAGACAGCCAAGGCAGCCAAGGAGAAGGCAGGGGAGATGGCACTGGCAGTAAAGACAAGGCCAAGAACCTTGCCAGCAAGGCAGCCACCGGGCAGCAACAGTTGGTGTAGCCAGCCCAAGCCCTGGTGCTGCAGCACACCAGACTACCCGGCTCCACTCCTTCTGCCATGCTCGCTTGTGCTTGATTATTAAAAGTCAACTTCCAGCCCAATCTACTATACAGGTGGTGGTCTGGGAGTGTGGGGTCTTGTTTGGCATCCACAGTGCACCAGACATGTTACCCACATCAGGGCTGGGCTGGCTTCTTCCTGCTTCAAGTAGCGGAGGACAGAGGCACGGAGAGGTGCTGTGACTTGCACGGGGTCACAGGCAGCATGCAGGCAACGAGATCATAAACACTAGACTGCAAGCTCCATGAGGGCGGGGACCTTTATTTTGTTCCCTGGTGTGTCCCAAGTATGTGGATCAGTATCTAGCACATGAAATGAACTCGATAAATATTTGTTGAATTCAATCAGTGCCCCCACCTCTCCGAAAAATATGTAGCGCTAACAAGTAAAAGATTTAGATTTACTCTATGTAGCTCAAGAGAGAGTTATAACAAGTCTTTGAGGTTCTGTCCTCACCTCAGAATGAGATCTAACCATAAGAACTATTAAAAATGCAACAGGCTGCTTTGTGAGCAGTAAGCTTCCCCTCTCTGGAAGTGATCATGTAGAAGTCAGCTGACTATCCATCAGGAATTGTATAAAGAAGGTTCCTGAACCTTTTCCAACTGCGATCATATGACTCTAGATTTTATGCATTAATGGTTTTATATATCAACAATGACAGTTTACCTACTTACCAAGTTCTTTTCAATATCTTGATCTGTGTTTACCTCTGAATCAGCAGCCTTAAAGTCAGTCTATAAAGAAAGAAACAATATATTCAGAACCATTCAGTGACATTTTAAGAGAAAGAATTACTCTAGCACTTTCACTTAGAAATCTGCGACAAGTAACTAAGAAACTAACTGACAAGTAACTGAGAAACTAACTTACTGGCTTCACAGCGAGAGAAGCGCTGTAGTGCTGGCAAATGGACACTGACATCCACACTGCAGTGAGCACTTATCCCACAAAATAACCTGAACAAAGCCCAACGACTAACAGAGAGACAGCCTCGAGTCTGAGATTGGAATTTTGCCCCCTACAACCTATGGCGCCCATCTTTCCTCCTACAACAAAGCACACCAGTCGCTATAAGGCAGGATACATTGTACTTCTTAAGATGTAGGTCAGAGAATTAACAAGGATTCCTCCTGCAAGGACAAAGATGGGAAATATGAATGTGAATGACCTACACTCATCAATTACTCAGTGAAAGAGATTATGTGTAGAACATAAAGTTCCTAGTCACCACAATTAAGACAATGGCTCCTGGCTTTATTATTTACTGAACACCAGAATGAAGTCACACATAGCACCAAATGGAAATAGTATGCAAGTTGCCGGTAAAAAAAAAAAAATAATAAAGAGTAGTTCTCCGCCAACCATGAAGAAATGTCTCTTACCCTAAAAAAAAAAAAAAAAAAAAAAAAAAAAGCCCAAATTCCATTTTAATAGTAGAAACTTGATACTTGACCTGTACAGCAATGTTCTGAGAAAGCTTCAGGGAAGCGCTATCCTGATCATCATCCTGATCCACTCTGACTCCTTCAACCCCATTTGCTGGAGGTACTACAGGTGGGAAATCCAAGCCTGAGTCCCTGCTACCTTCCTTTAGGACGGAGGCTTGTAGGGATTTCTCTTCAGAACAATTCCTGGAGGAAAGTTGCTTTGTATGGCACCCTGCCTTAAGAGACCGAGTGACAGGGTGGAGGCTCTCCCGGAGGCACGTGTCCCCCTCCTCTCCTGCTGTGTCGGCCACGTCCTTCAAATCAGACTGAGACCCACTGCCAGAGAGACAAAGGGCTGTGGCTACCAAGTTTTCTCCTAAAACCTCCTGGTGCGCTGCTGAAGTGTCACCTGCTGACGAACCAGGATTCTGCTCTGGCTGTTCCAAATGGACATTTCTGTTATTCTCCTCGGTTATCGTTTGGCTACTTACACTTGACAGAGGCGAGTTCTTGTGCTTCTGTGCAGGGTCTTTGGGGCTACCAAAACATAAGATAAAAAGTTTCTCTCTTCACCCAATCTTAAAGAGGATTAAATACATAATACCTTTCATGTAACCTCTAAAAGAACAAGAACAAAAGAATAACCCCCCCCAAATTATCAAAATGAAAAAGAACTTAGTTTCTATCCTGTGATATTTACCCCGCATACAGGGAGTATAGCTTGGTGGTTAAGAACCTGGATTTTGGAGACAGTCTATAGTAAATGACTACACATAAGTGACCCTGAAGATTCAGAAACTTTTTGAAGGCCAATTTGAATAATTATTATTCAATTATTATTATTATTATTATTATTATTCCTAATATTTAGAAATAATACCAATGAATAGCCTAATATTAGAATACCTCATTTTGTTACATGTATTAAGTTACACATATTTTAATAAATAAAATATTAATTTAGAAATGTTGTTTTTATTCCACACTCACGTTTCACAAAAATAATTTTCACTCTAAATCACTATACAGATCTCTCTGACCAGAACCACTTTTTAGGTTCTTTGACAGTTTTCCACAACACAGCACCTTCACTTCGAGCTGTCTTAAGTACAAACAATTTTGAATCAAAAATTGAAGCTGTAAGTAGAAATTTTATCCCAGACAAGGACACACATATACAACAGTGGGATAATTGTTTTATTGTTTATCACAGCGACTTAACATATTGGTTTTTAAGAGATCTTTAAAATCTATTTACAGTGACATTCAACATTTGCAACTGTTAAGTTTTTCACAAAAGAATAATGACTAAACCTATGTTAAATTTCTTTGCCTTTTTTCAAAACTCCAAACTAGCATATATCGAAGCTTCAGGTCATTATGCCTTTCTTTCCTTAGTAGCACTTGCTGCTCAAAATAAAACAACTGAGAGAACATCATGTAATATGAAAATCTTCATAAATACTCCAAGCTGATTCCTTGTTGGGAGTTGAAGAGTTGGGAGGGGGGCAATTAATTACAAATTTGGGCATATATAGTACCTAGATGTGAATCCTGACTCTACTACTGACTAGTTGTTTGACTCTGGGCAAATTACTTAACTCCATTTGTAAAATAGAAATACTATCACCAACTTAATATGATTATTGTGAAATAATAGGATTATGTGAAATAATGCATCTTAAATATTTAGTGCAGTGCCTGGCACATAGTAAACACTCAATAAACTTTCATTGGTATTACTATTACTAGTAGTATGTAGCTGATTTTACTTACAAATTGAAGATCCAAGTTTACGGTTAGGCTTACTTAACATTTTCCCCCATTACATTTACTAACAAACTTCTTTTCATTTAAACAAATATTAAGTACTCTGTTGTCAGACAAGCCTGGGTTCAAACCCTGACTCCAACATAGCTTGGTAACCTTGGCCAAGTTACTAACCTCTCTGTGTCTCAGTTTCCTCACCTGTAAATGGGAATAATAATATTAGCACCTACCTCCTGAGGTTGTAGGGAGGATTAAATGTGTTAATACATAAAAAGTTATTAGGACAGTATTATCTATTGCATTAGGTCCTAGATACTCTAGGAAAGAGCTAAAGTAGAATATGTAGTCAATTTAGTACAACACTGTACATACAATGTGTCAAGCACTGTAAGATATAAGGTTGGATAATCATAATTCCTGCCTCCAAGAGCTTGGGTGGTAGACAAAATATATACATGAAGTAGTAAACCATATTACCAAAGCTATCTATCTACAGACAGACACAGCTATATAAATACAAACACACATATATATGTGCATATATATGTATCTATGTACATATTACATAGAAGATGCATATGCATGTATACGTATGTATAATACATAAACATGTTGTCAAATGAACATATAATCCATGTAGGATAGACTGAAGAAATATTTGCATTTTTGGATGAGTCTGACTCCTTGTATTCTAGTCTATTTATTCAATAAACATTTAGCATATCTGCTGAGTGTCAGATGCTGTGTTATGCACCAGAAATAAAAATATAAATCAGAGAGTCCCTACCTTTAAGAAGCTTAATCTAGTGCAGTGCAGTGCTATTAAAGCCAAAAAGGGAAAAGAGCGGCTACCCTTCCATAGGAAACCCAGCTCAAAAGCCCTCCACCCAAAAAACAGGTTCCCAGGCAAGAATCCACACGTTACCTTAAAGCACCTAGGAGACCTCCGTCTGATTTGGAAGCACATTCACTAGAAGAGGATTCTGGAGGATTGGGGGCATTGTCCACCACACCAGCCACCTCAGGCGCAGCCATCATGCTCTGCACATTCAGAAACAAATTACAGGCCCCGAGTTTCAAGTTTTTAAAACAAATGTATCTTTTCCCCTCAGAATGCCCACAAAGCAGTTAGCTGTTCCAGGAAAAGAAACAAAGTTGAGGCCCAGGAGAAAATATTTAAGAGCCTTTACTCTATAGTCGGGTATTAACAGAGCCAGTGCATGCAATAGGTCCCGGTGGACATCAAGCCTCAGGAAGCACCATATTTATATAACCATAGGGGTCTGTGCAAAGTCTTCTTCACTTTTGGCATAAATGCAGTCATTTAAAACATTAGACCAGAGTTTGGAGACTCTTTCAAATGGTCCACCTTACCTAATACCATTTACAAAAGAGATACTGTTTGTCCTAATTATCAACAATATTTTTAAATCGCTTCATTGCTGTTACAGTAAAAGCATGCTCCATTAAGAGAAGTTTTAGGCCTCCCTAAACTTGTTTTGTGTGTGAAAGAAAAGCAATATTATATTGGACAACCAAAGTATCTTTTACTCTGTCAGTACTTCCCCATGGATGGGAAAAGTTTGACAACCACTGACTGAGTAAAGTACGTACTCTTCAGTTATTACAAGGGTGCAAAAGAGCATGAGAATCTAAATTATGCTAGCATGAAAATGAGCTGAAAACAGGACAATCCAAGTAAGGGAACCGGGATAGATGACTTTCTTAGATCAAACTGTCATCTTATCTTTTATGCTGCAGGACAAACTCATGGCCCTGACTGGGGCAAAAATATACATCGGGGGAAGGTGTGTTTAAATTCTATTTTTAGAATCTTAATAACAGCTATACACCCTTGGCAAGTACAAAGACAGCTGTGTCAACACTTCAGTCACGAGCCAGAGATTCCCTGTGCCTCGGTTTTCACGCATTATAAAAAGCTCCTAGGAAAAAAATGGGCCCCTACATGGCCGTTACTGCTACCTCAGGTGCAAACAGCCTGCCCCCAAACTACCCAGGGACCGGGGATCCTTGGTGCCCGGTAAATCGAAGCCACAGGGCACGGGTCACACAAGCGACTCCGTGCTAGAGAGCCCAGGGAGTAGGGGACAGGTACATCGGGCTGCAGCGTGGGATGGAAAGTGCCAGGTACCTAGGGAATCTCCTGCGCACCGCAACCTGGCGGCGACCGCCAGCGAGGCGGTGATGGCGTGAGCAACGGGTCCTCGGGGGAGAATGGGGGACGGACGCGAAGGGGACAATGGGTGGAAGCAGCGCCGGGGGGCCACGGCCGCCCTCCAACTAGCTAAGCCGGCCCCCGCCTCCGACCGGAGACCCTCCGCCCAGCATCCCGCGGCCAACTCCCGTGCCACCTCTAGGCCAGGACCTCCGCCCGCATCCTCAATGCACCCTCCACGCCCCCCACCTCCACTCCCGCCTCCCGGCGTCGCGACCCCCGCCCGCGAGCCCGACCCCGCACACCCCTCGAGTTCCTAACCCTTGGGAGGAAGGAGGGGGAGGGTCGGGACGCACCTGAGCGGGCGGAGCAGGGGGAGGGGGCGGCCGGGCTTCGGGGGGAGGGGTCGAGCGCAGGTCCGCGCGCTACACCTCCCACTTCCGGCGGCGCGAGCGGCGGGGCCGAGGCAAGGCCCGGAGCGGCGAGGCTGCAGTGGCACCGGCCGCCCCCGACGGCGCCCCCTGGCGACCAGAGCTGGCACCGTCCAAGGGGCGAGGACTTAACAGAAGCCCCCTAAGATACAAGTGGACTCTCCAGGGACGTGGGGAAGAGAGGAGATGCGATCGCGAGAAGGCAGGAGACCCAGTGGAGGGAAAAGCCTTTCTGGAAAGGTGACAGGGAGAGTCGGGACCATGGCAGTCAGAGAGAGAAAAGAAACGAGGTGTTTCTGAATGTCGCAACCGAGAAGCTCTTTCCAGAGAACACCATGAGGAAGACGGTGGTTCCGGGGAACCCCCTCTTGAAGATGCCCGAGACCTCGCAACTGTGGAGCCCGCGAGGGAAGCCCGCCCGCCACACCCGCACGCTCCTCTCCCAGCGAGGGATCCCCGAGAGAGCAGCCTCTTCTCGCCCGTCGCGCCCGGTCGGCCCGGTCGGCCCGGTCGGGCCCGGCCCGGAGACCCGCCTTTGATTGGCTGCGCCGCCGGGCGGAAGTGATGCTGCTGTCACTGGCTCCGGAGCCCCGGGAAGCCGCGAGTTTCCGCGGGGGGGCGACGGCCGGAGCGGCGGCGCGGCCGGTGAGTTGCTGACACGGTGGGGGCGGAGTACTGTAAGTCCTGGTGGCCGAGAACTGGGGGGTGGGGCCGATATCCGAGCGGGAGGGAGCCGCACGGAGCGCTCCTCGTTCCAGGGTTGGAATAGCCCAGGGACGCGGGGCGCCGGAGTCAGGGATTCCAGAACAGTCCGGGTCCTCCGAGGAGGAGTACCCTGGTCGGGGCCGTCGGGGCCAGGGAGGGGGAGGTCAGTGGGAGTGACCCCTGCACGCGACCTGCTTTCTAGAAGCAGGGTGTAGACGGTGCGAGGAGGACAGTCTCTTGGGAGCAGAATCCTGGACTCTGGGCTTCCCGAATTACTCCTAGTCTCCCTAGGCACCTGAGAGCGGTAAAGATATGTTCAGCAGTTGAAGGAGGTTAAGATCCGCTCCCAGAGGTGTTCGAGATTCTTCTCCCGGAAGCCTGGGGTGGGGTGGGTGGGGTAAGGAACTGCAGTGCCAGAGGGCGAGGAGAAAGTGGTGGTCGGGTTGTCTTCTCTTTGGGAAATCTGCGGAATCTCCTGAGATCGAAGGAGCCTTCCTAGATGAGTCACTGTCTTACTAGCAAACAAGCTTGTGTTTTACTTAGTAAGGTACGGACACTGTCAAAATCACCTGAATATCTTGGGACAATCCAGGCTGCTGCTGGAGGGCAAAGAGGACTTTGAGAGGGAGTGTGCCTGGAAACCCAAAAGGACCAGAGAGGAGTTGTGGAATGCAGAACCGTGGAGGGAAATGTTCGATGGCATAAGTTCCCTCTCCCTTTCCAGAGAGACTTCAGTGAAACACCCATTTTTCTGTAGTGTTTTGAGTCAGGTCTGTCTGGGTATCTGTGTGAGCACTAAGTGATACCAGCAGAGAGTGCACGCTTCTGGAGGAGCCCAGGCACCAGCAGGTATGCAGAAGTTCTGCCACCCGTTCCCTCGTTTCTGTCCCCACGGTTGCCCACCAGCTAGTTGTAATTTGGCCCTTTTATCAAACCGTGGGTGGCATTCCCGGGTTTGAAGTCCGAGCCGTCACTTCCAAGCCAACCTGCTGAGTTAGTAGCCCTTTAGTGCAACTAAGGGTAGCTCTGTAGTGCTGCTTTCCAGGCATTTCTTCTCTCCTGGTTACCCACTTGCCCTTTATGCCTGTTCAGGTTCATTTGCTTTCCAGAGTTTCCTCTTTTCCCCTGCCTTCCACCTACTCGTACTTTCCTACTACCTGGACCTCCAGGAAATGTTATGACCTACTTTTTCAAGAGCGGTTTTTGGTAATAGTCCAAGCCCTCTTTTAGGTCTCTGGGGTAAAAAGAGAAGAAAGCTGTATGATGGTTAGACCAAGAAATAGAGTTTCTGGGTTCTGTACTAACCTGGACTTATTGTACCAGTTCTGTTCCAGTCGATGACCTATCTGAGGTCCCCGGAAATGATACTGGATGATTGGTCAGTTTCTTTGGTTACAGGTCCTGGGACTCATTGCAAGCCTCCGTTTGTTCCACTAGGTTTGGGAGGACACTGTTTCTTCTTTTCTTGGGGTCCACAGGTCTGCAATCTCTGCTCAGAGTCAACACAACTCATGGTGAAAGTGATGCCTTTTCTCCATTTGCACAAAATGAGCATGAGGTGGTTAGCCAGACCAGGAGCTCAACCTCACATACAGTCCAGGTGGGAATGGGGCCCCACTGGGAAGGGTTAGCCCTGAAGACATCTGGATCGGGAAGTCAGCTGGGGAAAGATTTTTGCGCACCCCCCTAAATAAGGGAGGAGGGTCTCTTCTGAAGAACAGTCGTGATCCTGCCAGTAATCTGTGGGAGTGATAGAACTTCTGGGCCCTTTTCACGGCAGCAGTGGGGAAGAGCAAGCAGTGTGGTGCCTGTTAGCAACTGGACATGCTGCCCGATCATCTGGTGAGATGAGGTGCTCACTGGAGCTAGTCCCGGCCCACACTCCCCCTGGGGGCTGTCCCTGTTGAACGGAGACGGACTTGAGTAAAAAGAGAGGATCGCATGTGTCCTAATTTAAAAGAAGCCGATGGGGGGGGGGGTTCCAGTCGTACATTGCTGGCTCAGTCCCCCCCTCAGATGACTGCGGTTGTCAGCTCTTTTATCGCTCACGTCCTTTCTCTTCGTCTGCAGCCTACTGCTCTGATGCCGAAGGGGAGGCAGAAAGTGCCACACTTGGATGCCCCCCTGGGCCTGCCCACCTGCCTCTGGCTGGAACTAGCTGGGCTCTTCTTACTGGTTCCCTGCATCATGGGCCTGGCAGGGACAGGTGGGCCTGACGCTCAGGGCCCAGGGGGGCTAAGCTGGGCTGTGCATCTGGACAGCCAGAAAGGCAGCGGGGAAGAAGAGACACTGGAGCAAGAGGCCGATGCCTTGGCCCAGGCAGCGGGACTGGTGAATGTCGGACGCATTGGGGAGCTCCAGGGCCATTACCTCTTTGTCCAGCCAGCTGGGCACCAGCTGGACCAGCAGGTAGAGGCCATCCGGCAGCAGGCAGAGGCCGTGCTAGCCAGGCACGACGCTGTGCGCTGGCACTCAGAGCAGAAGCTGCTAAAGCGAGCCAAGCGCAGCGTCCACTTCAATGACCCCAAGTTCCCACAGCAGTGGCACCTGGTAAGTCCAGCCCTGTAGTGTTCAGCTTCACATGGGTCGGACCTGGGTATCCAATTTTCTAGTGAAGTTTTGACTATATTACTTTTCAATTTGCCTGAAGAGACATTTATGTGCACTTCGGTGACAGGTTTCTTCCTCAGGCTCGACCTTCCCTGTAGTCACTTTAGAGAGCCAGTAGGCTGCAGTGGTTAGGGAGTGGGTGCCGGGGCCAGGCGGCCCGGGTTCACGTTCCAGCTCTGCCAGTTACTAGCACGTGCCTTTGGGCCAGCTTCTCACCCTCTCTGTGCCTCTCTTTGTGAAAGAAATGAGGACTGGAATAGTACCCCCCGCGTAGAGGTAGTAAGGATGAATGAATTGCCGTGTGTGCTTGACACGTGATAAACACTTCATAGTGTTAACTACTAGCATTATGGTATATAACGTTAATATAATAGACACTTTATGCATAATACTTGTATTAGCCAACCTTAAGCCTAGCCACCATTTCATCTTCATTGCCCATGAATGCTGCCTAGCTCTCCTGGAGACCTAGGTTGTGGCAAAGCTCTCACTGGTCCCTCCATGCCTCTGTCCCCACCTAGACCTATTGGTGCACAACCTCTGTCTGGCTCTCTGATGGCAGCCAAGAGTGAAAAGGGGCTGCTAGACATAACTTGAGTCTCTGCAGGCTCTGCTGTGTGTCACTGGAATCCCAAGGCTTTGAGACAGTCCCGGGCCCTGTCTGTCCTGCAGAATAACCGGCAGAGCCCTGGCAGAGACATCAACGTGACAGGTGTATGGGAACGCAACGTGACCGGCCGAGGAGTGACCGTGGTGGTGGTGGACGATGGGGTGGAGCACACCATCCAGGACATTGCTCCCAACTACGTGAGTGGCCCTGGAGTGACCCCTCCCGTCCCCCAGGCCTTGCCTTCTTTTCGATATTGCCTCAGGCTTGTCCCCTTTTGTAGAGGTCTTTGGGCCAAACAAAAGGGCCTGGTGGGGTGGGATGGTGTTCATCATCTTCTCCTTCTCCCCAGCCAGTGTTCCAGACTGGCCGTTAAGAAGTGGAGTAGCTCTGCCCTCAGCGAGGGAGAGGATCCCAGGTGGTCCTTAGCTGGTTCCTGCCACAGCTCCTGGCCCCGGGCAGTCAGGAGTGCAGGCTGTAGGCAGCTTCCCTCTCCACACAAGTGCTGAGCACCTTGCTCTCTAAAGCCTGGCCTTTAGGGAGCCCTAGACCTTTTTTATCCCAGGTTTCCCAAGTCGTGGAGCAGTTTTCTGGACACGTGTCTATCATGGGCGAGAGAGACATTCCCTATGAGCTGTAGCACTTCCTGGTTTTGCCCCAACATGTCTTGTCCTCATAACTCGTAGCCCATGTGGTTTTCAGAGAGGGATGGGCCTGTCGCCCTGGCTCAGAGCCTCAAACTCCCAGCTCCCTTCTCTTCCTGAGCTCTAAGACCTGACCTCTTACAACCGGTGAGTGACCACATGCCGCCCCCGCCCCAATGTTTCAGAGCCCTGAGGGCAGCTATGACCTCAACTCTAATGACCCTGACCCCATGCCCCATCCGGATGTGGAGAATGGCAACCACCATGGCACTCGGTGTGCGGGAGAGATTGCCGCAGTGCCTAACAACAGCTTCTGTGCGGTGGGAGTGGCATATGGGAGCCGCATAGCAGGTATTTTCGAGTCTGGCTTCAGTGGGTTTCTCCCGTGACAGCAGTCTCCATCCCCTGCCCCACTTCCTGCGTTGCGTACCGCCTTTATCCCGCCCTCAGCACACACGGCACGGAACAGCGGGGATGCTCATGATGAATGTCTACACTAAGAGCACAGATCAGCTCGCTGAATTCCTCCAGAGCAGTGATGTTTTGGACATGCTTTTAGCAGCAAACCCTGCCGTACGGAACGGACAAAAGTGGGAGTGCCCTTGGTGTGGGATGGAGGCCTGGAGTCCCGCCTGCTCGGTCCCCTCCTTTTCTGATCTTGGCTGTGCCCCGTCAACGACCCAACTCATTGCTATGATACCTCCTTTACTTATCTGTACTACACTTGTATTTTCGGTTTTCCAAACACCTCCTCTGCCCTTCTTCGCTGACCAAACATCTTGAGGCTCCTCTCCTGTCTCCCAGCTTTCCAGCTCCCAGCCCTTCTGATGATCACTGTTGTTCTCCATTCTTTCAAGAGAGCTGAGAAGCCCTGGACTCCACTGGGGGTTGTTCTGTGGCTCCTTCACCTCTCAGTCTTTGTCCATCAAAGCAAAAGGTGAAGGGAGTGAATGGGGAAGCTCTCCCCGTGACCCCTCATAAACGCTTGGAACCCACAGACTGAATAAATTGGCTGTATTCCTCCTACAGTCCAGCAGAGGGCAGCAACCCTCGCTGTTACAGGAGGCTATGGGGAAGCTACAAAACTTACCCGTCCAAATCCCTTCTGAAAGCTCCGTTTGTCCTTACGTGGTCACCAGAATGTGATCCACTTCATTTTAGAGGGTGAAATCAGGCATGCGTAGGAGTAGTTAATGGTAATAAGCACCTTTTACTGAGCACCATCTCTGTATCAAGCACCATACTGGTGTTTTACACAATTAAGGATGCAAATAAGGGAAACCTAGGTACCTACATGGGGTCTCTTCACACCAGGCCCCATGATCCCTAAAGTCTAAGATTTAGCATTATCTTAAAAAATATTTCTGGACAGGTACATACACATGGTATCAAAAAGAACAGAAAAGTGCTTAGAGGGAAAAGTAAATCTCCACATATGGCCCCCCACCACCCAGCTCCCCATCTGGGGGTCAAGTATCACTGAGGAGCTGATGTGGCCTTTGCTGCCTAGGTATCCGGTTACTAGATGGACCCCTCACAGATAGCATGGAGGCCGTGGCGTTCAACAAGCACTATCAGATCAATGACATCTACAGTTGCAGGTGAGAAAGAGCCAGGAACAGGTGAGAGGGCAAGAGGCTCAGACACCTGGAACTAACTCTGCAACAAAAGAACAGCAAAATGAACTGACTCCGGCGGGTTCCAGCAGAGATCTTCCTGTTAGGTTCAGCCTGTAAGCCCACTGCCCTCATTTCTCAGACTCCCAGCCACTGGGTTCTTGGTCTTAAGCCTCATGTCACCCCAATACTCAGGTTGCCACATGAGTGCACCAGCTATTCGATAAACTCACAAGGCTTCTGGGAGAGAGTGGGCTTTCCTTTCCACTCACGGCTACTGGGTAAGCCGAATGCCCAGCACCAGTCCCCTCTACCCAACACAGATAAACTCACCTGCAGCGTAAGGTTGTGGCTATGGTAGGAGGTGGGGGTTGGATTGAAGAGAAACTGAGATTGGGCTACCCCCATGGCACCGATGGAACCTGTTCTTCCTCGTAACTGGTAGTTCCCTTAAATCCTTGACATCCACAACGTGCATTTCCTCTCAGGGAAGGGACAGAAAACTACTCAGACCCAAGAGTTTACACAGATTGAATTCTTCCTTCAGGGTTGCTCTTCCATCGTGCCTACTAATAATAGATCCCTAGGTGAGGGTGGCCCCCCCGTCCCGGTCTCTACCACTATGTCCTGTTTCTTGCTCCCTGGGACCTCAGAAAGGATTTTTAGGAGCAGGTTAAAATAGTGCTAAATTGGGAAAGTTTCCAAGGGAAAGAACCTTAGCTTGTGCTTCTTTTTTCCACTTTGGAGTGGGAGCTGAACCTTTGAACCTTCTGTCCTTTAACATTGAGAATCCTGAGCTGGACCCTCGGAAGAAGAGTAAGAGCCCAGGCAGAGAGGGGGCCAGCTGAGACTGCTGGACCTGGGGGTGCTGTCACAGCCTGGCTCTGGCTCTTCTCTCTGGGTATTTCTCCACAGCTGGGGACCAGATGATGACGGGAAGACAGTAGATGGCCCCCATCAGCTTGGAAAGGTAACTAAGCTTCGTGAGGACTTTAGGAGACTGAGGCGCCCTCCTCATTCAGGTCCCAGAAGAGTGCTGCAAGTCAGTCCCTCTCCCGCCCCACCCCCATTCGCCAGGCCTGTGCCAGTAACCCTGCCACCTCCTTCTGGGAAGAACATTCCTAATTGCGGGCAGCAGGGTGGAGGAGGGGGTCACAGGTTCTGAGGGAGAGAAATGGAACAGTGCTTTGGGATGGTTTCCCTTTCATTTTGTGCTTGGCTCCCCATTTCTGACCCCACCTTCTCTGAGAAGCAGAGTACATCCATCAACAGGTGCTTAACAACTTCCTCCCCTTGCATCTACCTTCAGGTCTCTTCCTACCTTACCTAGTGCCTTTGGGCTTTGTTCTTCCTGGAAGGGGAGGGGAGGGCAACTTGTATGGAAGGTAGAGGTCTTTTGAGTTTCTCAACTGATTCCCTGGGTATTTTTACTCCTCAGGCTGCCTTGCAACATGGGGTGATTGCTGGCCGCCAGGGCTTCGGGAGTGTCTTTGTGGTCGCCAGTGGCAATGGGGGCCAACACAATGACAACTGCAACTATGATGGCTACGCCAACTCAATCTACACCGTCACCATAGGTAGTGACCTCGTGGTTCTGTGTGACTCAGTGGTGAGGGGACTGGGTCTTGTTGTGTGAGTCACTCTGTGGTGTGGGAGCTGTGTGCCGTTTGTGTGTGTGTGTGTGTGTGTGTGACTCTGGAGAGGGACTGTGCACCTTGGTGTGCCCTAGCTCCTGTGTGTCTTTGTGTAGGAGCATGATCTTCTCTTCGGGCTCATATAGTTAGGAGGGACTAGCCCTGCTCTCTGAGGATTCCAGGACTGCCTTAGAAGTTACCATTCCCTAGAAACCCTTTCCGCCCAGCCTCTGGAGATGCCCCACCCCACCTCCACCGACCACAGCTGGTTGGACCTGTGTGCTGGTGTCTCTACCGGTAGGCCTACTGCCCCTCACCTGTGCTCCCTCCCATGGTATTTGCTGTCCCTATCATACTTCTTTACTTACCCAGCTCCCTCCCTGACTGTAGGCATCTTGAGATCAGGACTGTCCTTTTCCATAAGGCCCGAATGACTTGCACAGTGTGTGACTCACAGTAGATAATAAACGCTGAGGAAAATGAAGGTATGAGTGAATGAGCAGGTGCAGAGGTGGAATGCCCACAGTTTTACCCTGGGGCGAACCTCTTAGGAAAATGGTATATGGGGCACAGAACACCCTCAGCCCCTTGAGTTTGCCTGCGCAGGTAAGGAGAGTGGGCAGTCTGAGGCCCTTGGGCCACTGAAGCTCTTTTTTAAACTCAGACAGCTTCCCAAAGGGTAACTCCATCAGGCTTTTGTCTCAGCTCCCGTTTCCCGTCCTCTGTCCCCAGGTGCCGTGGATGAGGAGGGACGGATGCCCTTCTATGCAGAGGAGTGTGCCTCCATGCTGGCGGTCACCTTCAGCGGTGGGGACAAGATGCTCCGGAGCATCGTAAGTACCCGCCGGGCCCTCCACTCCCCGCCCCTGTCCCAGAATGCCTCACACAACCACACTGCTTTTTGTTCTCTGCTCCCCCGGCCTGTCCTTCAGGTCCCTCTTCCCTAGCAGATCTGTATTAACCATGTGCTCCTGCTGAAATGGCAGGGCTGAGGGCCCTAAATAATCTGTCAAAGTGGGTTTTACCTTTAAAATGTTCACTTACGAATTTCTGTATTGTTACAGGAACTTACTCAGCATCACATTGATCAAAGAACTCCTTTGAAATGTCATTCTTTAGTAGAATTTGGGCTTTGGATAATTTCTGTGGGCTTAAAAAAATCATCATTCCATTGCTATTCAGCCCTTACTATGTAAATACTGTGTGTTTTGCTCATGGTCATTATCAGGAGTAAAGCTAGTGGTTGCATTTATGGGACGGGAGGGGTAAGGACTCCAGGGAGTGTCTCTGTCAGCCTGCGGGGACTCTTTCCTTGGTGCTAGACTGGGGGCCACAGCAAACGAGAGATAGGGTACAGCAAGGGAGTGGAGCTCTTCAGGCTATGGGAACCTTTACAAGAATTCAGGGTCTAGGGCCTGCACTTGGCTGGCTCCTCTCCATCCCAGCATCCTCAAGCCAAGTCTCATGGCTGTCATCCCAGAGCTCCCTGCCCATCCCTGCTGCCCGTAATAGAATAAACTGGGGAGGGGGATCCAGGCAAGAACTGGGCTGGGGCCAGGTGTGTGAGATTTCTCCAGTGGCCAGGATCAGGAGATCTCTCCAGGGCCACTGGGAAGCAGGCTGCTCTGTGTCCTGGTGGGCCAAATTCACTTTCCAAAACTGAAGTTTTGTTTTGTCAGTAAACGACTTCTGGTTAACACAATGTTCCAAGGCTCTGGGCCAGCTGACCCCTGCCCACCTCCCTTCCACCCTGGGGAGAAAAGGGAGCGGACTGAAGTAAGACAGCAAGAAAGGCTTTGCTTAGCAGGCAGGGGTTGGGGTGCAGAAGGGCACCTCCACCCCCTCCAGCCTCCCCAGGCCAGACTGGGCTAGGAATAAGAGCAAGAACAAACCGTGCTCCTCTCTCCCTGGCAGAACTCTGGGGACCTGCTCATCCGGCCCCACCCAGGAACCAACAGGGGTCCCCAGGCATAATTGTCAGCCTTGCCCTGAGGGGTCTGGATTTTGTCCTCCCGACTCAATTCCACTGCTTATGCCCACCCCCACCTTCCATCAGAACTGTAACTCGTCCAGAAATGAAAAGAGTTTGTCCCGCCAAGTGTCCATCTTTGGGATGTCCTTGCCTTGGAAAGCCAGTCTCTGCTGCCAGTCTCTGGTCAGTGACTAGCTCAGCGAAGCCGTCTCCCTGAGGGCAGGGTGTGCAGGCACATGCTGCCCACCATCGGGCTGCCAGCAGCACTTCCCTGGACTTCCGTGGGGCTGCCTGGGGCTCCTGCCTCCGCAGGCAAGTTCCCAGGCCTCCCAGCTACACACTAGATGCTCACCGTGAGACTGTTTCCTTAACAGGAAACAATCCGTCTGCTCCCCGGGGTGGCCCAGGCCTCCCCCTCTCACTGAGATGACAGCTTGGGAGAGTTTTCTCATTTCCTTCTACGAGTGCTCGAGTGCTCGGCATCCGAGTGGGAACTGCTGCTCCTGGCAGCCGTTGTCACAGTGGGGAGGGAGGCAGTGAGCACGGTGGGGAGAGGGTAGCTCTGGGCAGGAGTTAGGACCCTCGTACCAGACCCAGGAGAGAAGCTTGGAAAAATTAAAAAGGGAGCTACCTTTTGGCCCAGCAATCCCACTTCCAGAAATATATCCTAAAAATCCAGAGACACTAATCAGAAAGAATAGATGCACGTCATTTACAAAAGCCAAGATCCGGAAGCAGCCCAAGTGCTCCCCGGTAGGTGAGTGGACAAAAAGAAAGCTGTAAAATACCACTCGGCCATAAAAAAGATGGAATTCTTTCCTTTTGCTACAGCGTGGATGGAACTGGAGAATATTATGCTAAGCAAAATAAGCCAGACAGAGAAAGACGAATACTCTATGACCTCATTTATCTATAGCATCTAATGAACAAAATAAACTGAAGAACAAAATAGAAACAGAGGCATGGGTACATGGAGCACACCGACAGCTGTCAGAGGGGAGAGGGAAGGAAGGGACTGGATGAAAGAAGGGGAAGGCATTAGCCAAAGAACATGTGTGTGTGGCCCATGGACACGGACAACAGTGTGGTGATGGCCAGAGGGAAGGGAGGGCAGAGGCTGAGAAGAAGGGGGCAAAGGGAAGGAAAATGGGGACATCTGTAATAGCGTCAACAGTAAATGTAAAGTTTAAGAAAAGAAAAAATTCTCTGGTCTTAACATTGGCACCATGTGCTAGAGCCAAAGTGCCACCGAGTGGAGCAGAGTTAGGCAGGGCCCTCCTCAGCTAAAGCCTTTGTGGCTCCAGGGTTATTTGCAGCATAGAAAGAGCTGGATGGGGGGCAGATGCCATCTCTCCTCCTCCGCGGGGAGAGAGCTGAGCAACTCCCCTCCCCACCCCCACTGCCCCTCCCACTCAGAACTGCAGGCAGAGAAGCCAGGACTCAGGGAAACCACACAGGAGGACCAGGTGCAGAGCAGTGACGCAGCTCGTCTTGTCAGTTGCCAAGGCCAGGGCAGGCAGGCCGTGTAGACACTGACCCTATGCCGAGCCCATGGGCTGGGCAAGGGGACAATCGCCTCTCCCTGGGAACACATGCCCTTTGTTCACATTGATGTCATTGCGTCTCCTTATCACTGAGCTGTCGTCCCAGCTCCAGCTGGGGCCAGAAGCTCCCCGCCCACTTCCTCTGTGTCTAGTGTGGTTGTGGGGTCTGGAGGGTTGGGACTGGGCTTTGGGGTAGAGAATCTGGGGTGGGCGATTAGAGCAGCAGGCCTCTGCCGTGCCTCCACCTCCTCTCACACACAATCAGACCCTCATGAACAACTCTTCAATTTGTATTCTCCTTTCTCAGCTCTCCAGGGAGTCTCTTGTGAGGCCCAGAAGGGTTAAGGATCTTTGTCTTGACCTGCTGGTGGGCCTCCCTCTGGTCAAAGACTCAGCTCTCACAAAGGAAGGGCCCACCCGAAACGCTTGTTCTGAGGACCAGTCTGTACCCCACCCTCCACAGCCCCTGTGAGTGCAATCTCTAACCTAATTGCCCTCCCCTCCATTTCACTTCCCAGGTGACCACTGACTGGGATCTGCAGAAGGGCACAGGCTGCACTGAGGGCCACACGGGGACCTCAGCCGCAGCCCCTCTGGCAGCTGGCATGATAGCCCTCATGCTGCAGGTGCGGCCCTGCCTCACGTGGCGTGATGTCCAGCACATCATCGTCTTCACGGCCACCCAGGTGAGCTGCTGTCAGGTAGACACATGACCTGGTGCAGCCTACCCCAGAGTTCTGGTGGCAAGGACTTACAGGTATTAGGAGGCCTCAGGCTCTAAATGTTCCAGACGTTAGACGCCACATCTCCCTCAGAGTTGCATGTGTGCAGAATAGAAGTGGGCACCCCGTCAAGCCCAGAGACCTAAACTCGTTTGTACCTATTCCGATGATGCCACTTTACCTACAAAGCAGAGCTCTGGCTGGGCTCCCTCTCTGGAGCCTGTGAGTCCTGGCTCCCTCTCTAGATGCAGGCCACAGGGATGGTGACATCATGGGGCTTTGACCTTTTCTCCTTGGGGAATCCATTCCTAGTGGCCTTGATGGGAGAGTCTGCATTGGCTTCAGCTGGCTGGGTGAGCAGGTAAGCCAGAGTTAGGTTGCCGAGATCACTTTGGAAATCCAGGAGACTAATCAGGAGCTCTGTCCTCTCAGTATGAGGATCGCCACGCAGATTGGGTCACCAATGAGGCAGGCTTCAGCCACAGCCACCAGCATGGATTCGGCTTGCTCAATGCTTGGAGACTCGTTAATGCAGCCAAGGTGAGCAGGTGTTGGCAGGGCAGGGAGCCCGTGTGGAGTGACCAAGGGAGGGGCCGAAGGCCTAAACCATTGCCTGGCATGTTGTAAGTGCTAATAAATGTTCACTCATTCATTTACCCTCATCCCAGCTGATACCCGTCTTTAACTTTAATTGACGTTTCCAAACCATTTGTAGGGAGTAAATGGGACCCGAGTATACCTTGGAACTCTCAGGGTGCTCTGTTCTCATCTTCTACCCTGTACACAGCCATTTCCTGTGGCTCCTTGATCTGGTGCCATAGGGAGCACTCCATGGCATCAGCAGGAGCCTCAAGAATGAAAGAAGGTGATGAGGAGAGGAAAAATAAAGAGAAGTGGGCCCTGAAGATCAAGTTGATGAGAGAGATTTCAGTCTTGTTGGTTTACCCACCATACCCCCTTTCCTTTAACAGATCTGGACATCTGTCCCTTACTTAGCTTCATACGTCAGCCCCTTGTTGAAAGAGAACAAGGCGATCCCACTGTCCCCTCACTCACTGGAAGTGCTGTGGAATGGTAAGTAGTATGCAGAAAGGGGGTTAATCTGGGGCTTGAGATTGGGGCGGGGCGATGGGGAACTCGTCCTCCCCAGGTTCTACCCTGCTCCTTCAGGAGCTGAGCTCCAGCCAGACCCGTGGAGCTCTCTGTGACCATTTTAGGGCATGTTGCTGCTTCTGAGTTGGCTGGCCCCCTGGCTGCCTAAACAAGACCTTTCTCCCGAGTTATTGGTGGTAGGAAGGAGCTGCCGAACAACTGACTAGAGAGGCTAGAGAGACCGGCGGGGCAGGGGCTCGGGACTCGGGGAGACGATGTTGAACAACAGTCCTCTGAATTCCACGCCGAGAACTTGCCAGACAGTTCTCTTCGTCCCAGTGGCCTTTGGGCGAAGTGAGAGTCAGGAATTTCTTCCTTTGATTCTTGGCCTTGTCTGATACAGAGAGAGTCACATGGGGTCTGTTGGGGGCGGGACGGGGAAAACATGATGTCTCCATAGATTGTAGTTACCCATCTGACCCCACCTCCGTCTCCCCCAGGGTCACTGGGGCTGTCTGAGGCCTGTGAGTCAGAGACGTGGTTTTGTGGTGAGCACGGAGGTTGGGCACCTTCCCAGAGAAGAGGCGGCAGGACTGGGACATTCGTGCTAGCAGTTCCTCTGTCTGCAGTTTCCCAGCATTCCCGTGCGAGGGTTTCCCTACCTCCTGCTCCCCGAGGGGCTCTCTTTTCCCTTCAGAGAATTTAGCAGAGTTATTTGGTATTTTTTATGAAAACTGAAGCGTGGTATGTTCAGTGCCCACACTAGAACTGTGTCCTCACTTTACCGTTCCTCATAGGAAGCGGTCAAACCAG
>PVKM010021161.1:0-12930 GCA_004027735.1 Carollia perspicillata
GAGGAAGTCACCGTTGACATCAGGGCACAGGCACCAAGGCCAGCCTCCCTGAGAAGGGCAGGTGTGGGGCAAGAAGCCCTCACGTGCTCGAGAGAAGGGTTTAAAAATGTTCCTCTTTGTGGCTGCCTCAAAGAGAGAAGGTGCTCCACGTGGCGGTCAGGGGGCAGGGAGGAGAGGCTTCGGGAGGCAGGAAGGGAGAATCAGTTCTCAGGGAGCGTTCCTGCTGTGTTCTTACACCCTGGGCAGCGGCTGAGTATGAGGAAGTGAATTAGGAAAACGATCCTTTAAGAACTCTACGGTGGGGCCTGGCTGCGGGTCAGGGACTTGGCTTTGGCATTTACATGTATCTGAGCAATTGTATAGGCACAGTTTGAAAAAACTTTCTTGAATGGATTGGGGTGACACTGGTCAATCACCTTACCTGGGTTTCAGGTGTGTAGCTCTACAACGCATCTTCAAATACGGTGCTGTGTGTTCAGCACCCCAAGTGAAGCCTGATTTCATCACTCTTTATCCTCCCTCCCCTCTTCTCCCTCCTCCCACCCCCTTTCCCTCTGTTAATCACCGTACTGTCTGTCGTGTCCAGGAGGTTGTTCTTTTTTGCTTAATCCCTTCGCTGTTTCACCCAACGCCCCTCCCCTCTGACAGCTGTCAGTCTTGTCTCTGAGTGCGCGGGCTGCGCAGTGGCCCTATGTGGTCGTAAGGCTCCACGGCAGAGAGCCGCCTTGCCAGCCGCATCCTCAGCAGACCCCAGTTCCTCGTGCCTGGTGCGTCCGAGGACCCACTTTGTTTTCACTTGGCCTGTCCCCAGGGCTTTGGGACAATTTGCTGGGAAGCAATGAAACCTCCAGGGAGATGCTGGGCTTTCTGCTTTTCCTGTAGATGTGTGCTCAAGAGATTCACTGGAAAAAAATAAGTGGAATGTGCCCAAAGCTCAACTCAGAGCTCTGTTCTCTGAGTGGAGGGGGCAGCTCATACCAGTCGTATTAATTACCCTGGGGGGCATTGGTCTTAATTAACATTTGTTTTTAGGATTACAGGAGGAATAGTCCTTGGGAGAGTAGGGGATAGCCGGCCTCCTGGGTGTGGAGGTGGTGAGGAAGAAGGTATGTGCGGGATCCAACCAGAAGCTAGGGATGCAGGTTAGCCTGGGCCATAGTGTCTGTCAAAGGCAGTAGGGGGGAAGATGTGAAAGCAGGTTACGTTGGACGGTGAAAGGCTT
This sequence comes from Carollia perspicillata, assembly GCA_004027735.1. Taxonomy (NCBI): domain Eukaryota; kingdom Metazoa; phylum Chordata; class Mammalia; order Chiroptera; family Phyllostomidae; genus Carollia; species Carollia perspicillata. The sequence goes on from PVKM010021161.1 coordinate 1,223, forward strand.
TGGGTGCCTCTCTAAGGTGTCTGGAGTAGGTCCTGGCACGTTCGGAGGAGTGAGTCTACCTGGCTGTGACTGTGAGGGCCTCGGGGGGAGGACGGTCTTCAAGATGGCCGTCCACCTTGGCCCTCACACTCCTTATCCACAGTCCGTTCTCAGAAAACAGCCAACGCGGCAGCTCCCAGTGGCCGGGATTGCAACACCGAACGTGTTTGTTCCCCGTGTTTGTGAAATACCTCAGAGGCACCGTTCCAGTCCCACCTGACTCGTTTTCTGATTGCCACACAGCCTTGGCTCCATCTGCCAATACTCCGCCGGGGCTGACTGGTCAGAGATTTTGAGATGTTTGTGGATTCAGAGTATAAGAGACCTCATCTCCATCTGCCTAAGTAAGGAGATTTCTACCTTCCTGAAGCTTCTGAAGATCACCTTGTTGGACTTGGAGGCAACTCTGGTGTCCTGGAGTGAATAGAGTGACCCTGGGCCAGTGACTTGACCTCTCCAAGCTCTCATTCCTTCAACTGTACAGTGAGGGTAATAATTCCTATCTTGCAACTTTGCAACCCACAAGTGAACTGCTGGATGGAAGGTCGGGCTACCAGCTCACTCACTAGGCTTTCTGCCCCAAAGGTTACTGAAAGAAAAGTTGACCTCCAGTTTCTGAGTCATTAAAATTTAATCTTGGGTTGGCTGGGATGGGAGTAAAAGACAGAAAACTGTACTTGAACAACAATTAAATAAAAAAGGGAAAAATTTAATCTTGCATTTAGTTCTTGCAAATGAATTACCATCAGTCTTTGACTGACAGCAGGAAGAAGAGGCCTGGCTAATAAATAACAGAATGGGAGCCCGAAAGCCCCTGGAAACTGGCTCAAGAATATGGTCCCAGCACCCACTTAGCCTTAGGAAGGAGACTGCAAGAGGCATCATTTCCTTCACCGACCTCCTTCTACCAAATGAAAAAAAAAAAAAACAAAACCCAAACCCTGAAGTTGGGAAGAGGAAGAGCTAACAATGATTGGGCTTCTGTAATGTGCCCGTCACCGAGAGACTAAGAGAGTTGGCATACAGTTTCTCACTCTGTCATCTCCTCAAACCTAAGAAGTAGGCAGGATTTTCAACAAATAACAATCGTGCATTTCATAAATATTTATTGAGTGATTATTACATGCTAGGCATTGATCTAGGCCAGTGATTTTCAACCTTTTTCATCTCATGGCACACATAAACCGATTACTACATTTCTGTGACACACCAAAAAGTATATTATTTCCCAATCTGACCAAAAAATAGGTATAATTTTGATTCATTCACACCAGATGGCTATTGTTGTGTTGGCTGTTGTCATTTTTTAAATTTGAGAACCTAAGGGAAAAGAGGTCTGTGTCCCTGACTATTTGTCAGGTACCGCGTGTATTAAAAATTCTTGTGGCACACCGGCTGAAAATCGCTGCTCTAGGAACTAGGACATAGGGGGAAACCGAGACCCAGTGTGGTGCTCTGACTTGCTCAAGGTCACACAGCTGGTACATGGCCAGTCAAGGTAAGATCCCACCTTTTCTGAGGCTGGTTCCAGGGTTATTTTCTTTCTGGGGTGCTATACAGACACATACACACAAATAGGCACATACGCGTACATACACACAAATGCACCCACGCTCACAAGCCACAAGCATATACCTGCATACACACTCACCCAGCATGAAACTTGCCCATTCTCACACACATACACACACACAATCCGAGCACACAAGCACAGTTACATACGTACTTGTGCGCGTATTAGCACACAACATTCCATTCCTTGGGAAGAATTTTTTCAGACTGCTGGAATCTCTGAATATTTCAGATCAGTAATATTACAGATACAATCTCAAAGATTTCATTCTTTTTGTTTCCTTTTCTCCCTCTCCCCTGCCTCTCTCCCTTCCTTTTTCTTCTCTCTGTCTCCTTTCTGTGACCAGACCTCTCTTTCTGCATGTTTTAGCCATGAAGTCACAGGGAATTATTAGGACTCCTGGGCTCAGGTGGGAAGACTCAACCAGATAACAAAGACTCTCTCTAAGGCACCAAAGGCTGAATCTCTTCCCCAAATCCTGCCTTAAACAAATTTTCTCCCATGTGGCTGCACTAATCTCCTGAAATTCCCTTCCCACCCAAACCTCTGCCTCTCTGCCATCAGGGGTGGCACGCTCAAGTTCAAGTCAAGACCTTGCAACTGGGTGTCCCCAGCCTCAGTTCCCACCTCTCCTGCTCTCTCATGTATACGCCAGGCGCCAGCCGGGGCCTCTTCCAAGTGTTTCATCACACCCTGGGGTGGGGGTGCCTCTACTTTTATTTCAACACTTTGCTTCCACCTGGCATCTATTTGCCAGCTAATAGGTGAAGTAACTTCTCCTGATGGCTGGCGGCATTCAAGCAGAGATGCTGCACTCTAGTCTGTGAAACGCTGGTAGGGGCATTGCAAGTCTGCCTTGTCCTTAGGTTGGGGTACTGGGTTTTAGCTCAGCTCATCAGTGTAGGAAATTCTGACTCCTCAGAATATTTCGTCACCCAGGCGGCTCAAGGTGGGGCAGTAGAATTTGAGAATCTTTGGCAACTCTCGTGTCTCAATCCCTGAAAAGTGCCAAGAGAGTCACCTTACCCAACTCACCTATTTTCCTATGGTGCCAGAGATCTCTTTATGTATACCTAAACCACCTTAGCATTGAAAGGATCTGGAAAGTACGCTTAGGGATTCGCTGGGACCTTTGGAGTCCAGGCCCTAGCATCACGGATGCTTCCCATGACCATTTGGCCATGTTGCCCAGTGGGGTGAGCTTGCTGTTGAATTCTGGCACTCACAAACAACTCATCAACAACAGCTGTCCTGGGGGATGGCATATTGTGCAGACAACCCAGGGATGGGTTTAGTAACATGTGCTTTTTCTGGGGAAAACTCACTGTAACACACACACACATATATGCACACACCCTGCTGGAAAAGATTAAATGGGAAGATGGAAACAGGAGAGCCAACAGGGATGGTGCTGTGAAAGGGAACACCACCCAGCGAGAAAGGGACCTGAGCACCCAGGTGCCTCATGGGCATGGGGCCAGACTTTGGGGTGGTTTGAAGGTAAAGAAATGGGATTCTGAAGGTGGGCTTCTCTTGGGCACTTAGCTGCCCAAGTCTTACATGGTGATTATTTATGATCAGGTCTTCCATTGTAACTAGACTGAAAACTGGCGGCGCGCAAGGATCGGGGCTGAAGAGCAATTTCCTTCCCTTGTACCTCCTAACTCAGACCCTTAGGGGTAGAGAAGGTGCAGCCAATGTGGGAAAGGAAAGGAGGCCAGGCTACATCCGTATGAGGCTATGTCATGTTCAAAATCCTTTACAGTGACTCAGTCCCTTCTGGGGGCTGAGCTCGCTTTCAAGTATGTGACCCCCTCACCTCCCTTATCCTGAGCTCATTTTTGTGTCTAACAGGGTCAGGCTTGCTGAGCTGTCTTCTAGCAGGGGAGGCAAGATTTACACACCCGAATTATGGTGTCATCATGAGCCACAGAAGGTTTGCTGAAGCATCATGATGTTCGGATGACAGCCTGTGGCAGCCATTCAAAGGAGTGTCCCTTTCTGTTATAGATTGTGTCCCTTCTGCTACAGGGAGGACTTCTCGGGGCAAGTGGGAAAACTGGGGGGCTTGGGAGTAAGAAGAGAGGAGGCTGGTTGGGGCAGAAAGAACAGTGCAGGGCTTGCACACACATTCATTTGTTCATTTTTTTCTCTTGTTTACTCATTCATTTGCCCCGAAAAGACTTTATGAACCGTGCTCTGCACCAGGCACTGTCCCAGCCTTGGGGAGCAGAGCCGTGACAACGTCTGGTTTATAAAGTTGTGCAGAAGCCAGATAATGAACAAATATTACAAGAGTACTGGCCAGAAAAAGAACGGAGTGTCACGGGGGTGTGGAACAGGAAGGGGGCAGGATGACGGTCAGTGAGCCTGGACCCCAAATGACAAGGGGTCAACCTGGAAATGGGACGGGGTGGGAGGAATGACAAGAAGTGTTTTAAGCATGAAGATCTGGGGACATAAAGAGCCTGGCTTTTGTAAGACACTTGAAGAAGTCCTATGTGGTGGAATGTAGAAAGTCCAGGGTGGGGGACTGGGGTGGAGGGAAGGGTGAGTGAACAAGCAGGTGGGGGAAGCCAGGAAGAGTCCACACAGGACCTTTTGGGCCATGGTAAGGATTTTGGACTTCACCTGAGCAGTCTAAGCAAGAGATGCTATTGACTTGAATTAAGGTGTGGGTAGTGTGGGGTAAAAATGTGGCAGCTGGGTGAGTTATTTAGAAAAGAATGCCCTACTCTCCCGAGGTATCCATAATGTTGTTTCCAGCTCTGCCCCTTTGTGCTGGCAATCCGTGCTTGTGGAGGAGGCCAGGGCTCTCCCCAGGAACCCTCCCGGCTCCCCAGGGCCCTCCATGCATCAGTTGGACCTTCTTCCTTCCATAGTCCCTTTCAAGTGGCCCATGCCCTATCCCGCCCCACCCCTGAGATACCCTAAGGAAGCTGTGGCTCTTCTTTCTCCCACCTAAATGCCCCACTCTTGTCCTCAGTAAAATCCCTTATTTTGTCTCAAGAGCCAGGGCCCTTTGAGCCTACTTGTCCTCTTACCAGCTGGGCAGCCTTGTGTCTTCAGCCTGGCCAGGCTCATGGCCGCGCTGGTAAATGCTGCGCCTGTTATTGTTATCATGGCATGCGAGGCCCTTCACCATCCACCCCTCACTCCTCACCAGCCTCCTTTATGTCCCTTGTCCAACTCGCCATTACCCTGGCCACATTGGAGCCCTCTCTGTGCCCTGAGCACACCCATTTCTTTCTTCTCGACACTTTGCTCGCACTGTTCCCTCTGCCTGCAATGCCCTTCCTTCTCTCAGCACTCGGAGGCTCAGTTCAGGTCTTGTTTCCCAAGGGAACCTTCCCTAGAGGTAGACATAATGCTCCTGCCCAGCCCAACCGCAAGGCAGACTGAGTTCTTCCTCCTATCTCTCCAGCACAGGGGGGCATTTCTTGATTATAAAACACACTAGTGCTTATACCTGCAGTTGTTGGGGGGTGGCCACAGGTGTCTTTCCTGTGGGCGGGGATATATGTTATTCACCTCTCCGTTCTGACTACTTGGCACCAAGCCCAAAACATCGTGCGGCGCTCAGCGCCATTGGGCGAATGAATGAGATGGCCTGGTGTACTTGTCTGCTGGAAGGCAAAGACTGTGTCTAACTGATCTTTGTTTCCCCAGTGCCTGGCACCCCGAAGGGCTTCACTCAATTCTCCTTGCCCTTGACTGATGGATAGATAAGGCAGGTATAGGTAGAGACACGAAGCAAGGAAAGGTATGAAGGGCCAAGGGGATGGGGAATTTGGACAGTGGGATAGGAGCCAAGAGATGATGGCAGCGCCCTGTCGAGAGGACCCAGGGCTGGAGAGCGGGGTTGCCATGGAGCTGGGAAGTTCAGGCTGGATCCTTTCCTAGCCATGTGGGAGGGAGGAGACCCCGCCCAGCCTGAAGGGGAGTATTAACACATCAGAATGACCTGGGGAGTATTTCATGAGCTTAGCTTTTAATAATAAAAATGAAATTATATTAAAAATACAACCATGTGTGGGTTGCAGGACTCGTTAACGATCCCTCACACGGTCAGATGCGTGCCCCTTTAATTGAGGCAGGTAATGACCGTGATAATAATACCCTGGATCTGTTTATGGTCTCTTTCTTCTGAGGAGCTCAAAGCTCTTTTTCTTCCTATCTCATCTCTCTCCCTGACTTCCCAGGGAAGTGGGTCTTATTATGCCCATTTCTCAGGTGTTTGTGTGCTATGACTCACTCTGTGGCTCTGGCACTTGCCTCCTGGTCCCCCACCTTTACCCCCCCGGCCTGGGTGGGGCCCTTGTGCTTCTCTCCTCCCTGAGCTCTGAACCTGGAGCACCCCACTTCCTGGATGACTAAGAAGCCAGGCTCATGGTGAAGGTGCTCTGCAGGACCGAAGAAGCAGAAAATTGGGGGCAGGCAAAGAAGGGGAAAGGAGGAAGGGGAAGGGGAAAGGGGAAAGGGGAGGAAGAAGGCCTACAGAGAACACGGGAGGTGCAGAGAAGGTTGAAGGCTAGACTCCCAGCCTCCTGAGGGAAGGGGCCACGTCTTGTTTATCTTTCTATCCCCTGGACCAAGCTCAGTGCTTGGCATGTTGCGTGACATACGTAAACAGCCATGGCATCACTCAAGACCCAGCTCAACTGTTACCTCTTGCCAGAAGCTTTTTTTTGGTCTCTCCCAGTGTCCCCACCATATTGTCACTGGACCCTCAAAGCCCTTGGAGCCTCTGTTTATCCTTCTTAGGCAACTTTGCGTTAGAGTTAATTGTCCATGTGTCAGCCACCCTCATTCAGGTGTCCGATCCTTCCTTAGGTCTGTTAGCACAGGCTTCTCACACAGAAGGTGCACATGGAGGGGTATGGGTGAGGCTGGGCGTTGAAACAAGAAAGACCCCAGTACCATCCCTGGCTCTGCCTTTTATCCGCTGGGTGGCTCGGGAAGCCCCTTGACCTCTTAGAGTTTCTCCTTCCTCATCACAGAGTAGAGCAGAGAAAGCCCACACTCTTGGGCTGTGGTAAGGTTAACCACAATGACACTGCTTGACACCTAGTAGGTCTAGCTCAGTATTCATTTTCTGTGATTTTAGTTTTGGTGATTCCCAGCTCTGGCTCCGCAACAGAACCACCTTTCTGAGGAACAGATCTGCCTGGAAGACCCCTGGGAAATTCTGAGCCCATGGGTCTGGAGAGGGGCCAAGGCATCTACCTTTTAAAATAGCTCCCCTGGCTCTTCTGATGCTGAGGGAGGGTCTTATGAAACCTATGATTGGATATAAAATGGTACAAAAGTCCCTGAATTCTCTGGTTTCTAAAGATCAGTTCAGAGAGGGCAGTAAAACATCATGGGTAAAGTGATCAATATCCTGTTCTTGATGGAACCACAGGTAACAGATTGCCTTTGACCTTGACTAGTCCTGGAGATGGTGGGAAAGAGGGATGTGCATGATTATCAGGGGCTCATACAATTTTTCATGGTCAAGGAAGAAGATGAGGGCAGTAGCAGGGCAGGCTGTGGTTCTTTACTGGATGCTGACCACTGAGGAGGACCGCAGCTGGATGGCAGCTGGAGGGGCACCCTTCCATGGTGTGGGGCAATGGGCGGTGAGCAGGGCCCCAGGGTCTGTTCCTGGCCAAGTCAGAGAAGACAAACTTCCTTTGCAGGACCTTGGATGGGTGGGCTGAATGATTTTTTTCAGGGTTTGAGCCCATGTTTCTAGACTTCAAGTCCAGTGCTCTTTCTATAACATTGAGTAGATCCAGGGTCAGGGACCCTTACTCTGGGAGCTCAGCCATTCATTTGTGGCAGATGGCTCCCTGGATGCTCAGGGAGCAGAGAGGAAGAAAAGAGCGGCAGCGAAAGTTTGTGGAGGAGGTGACATGTGAGGCAGGCTTTTTAGGTGGAGATGAGGGAGAAAGCTGTTGTTCCCACTTCTTCATCTCCCACTCATTTCTACAGCTCCAACCGCTGCAGTCTGGCTTCTCCCACAACATGGAACTGTGCTTGTTGAGGTCATCGGTGACCTTCTTGTGGCAAATCCAATAAATGAGTCACAGTCTTCATTTTAACTAATGTGGGGGTCACATTTGACACTGAGCTCACTTCTCCCTTAACTCTTGGTTCTGCCCCTGCATCCCCCACTATCCCTTCTCAATTTCCTTATGAGCTCATCCTTCTTTGCTAGCTATATATCTTCCATCTGTCCATCTGTCTGTCCAACCATCCATCCCTCTTTCCTCCCACTTATCTATCTATCTATCTATCTATCATTGAAATTAAGGAGAGCTTAATAAAAGCACTATTTATGAAAGTATGGAAGGATTAAGGGAGTCCAACAAGAGACAGTGCATCACTCTAAAATGAATAATCTATGGGAGCCATTACCAGCCTTAGGCTTGAAAGCCATGGGGTTATTGAAACCCAGACTATCACCATAAAAGGGGACTTCCTGTTAACAGCTTCAACAGAGGGATACAGTCAACCAGAGGCATAACTGTCCCTGACTTTCCCCTACACTCGGAGCCCCCTGCTCCCTCCCTCTACTTCCCTACCCTGAGGACTCTTCGCTGCTGCAATTCCTGACACCCCTGAATTCCTATCTTGGCCCAAGATTTCTCTCCTGACCACCTGAACACCCAACTATCTACTTACTGGACATCTCTGGCTGTCTTTTTCAAACACAGCATGTCCATAGTGGAACTCACGGCTTCCCTCCGAAACTGTTGATCTTATACATTACCTGGCTGTGTGAACGGCATCCCTGAATCCTGACCCTCATTTCCTCTCCATATCCCTCACCAAGTCCTGTCAAACCCATACTCAGACATTCGACAGATGCAGTCCTTTCTTCACCCCCACTCCTACTCCCTTTGTTTGGGGCCTTCTTATCTCTCCCTGGATTGCAGAAATTGCTTTCTAATTAACCTCCTTGTACTCAGCTTACATCTTTGTTGCTGGGGATGCTAATTGTCTCTTAAGGTCCATCCTCTTTCTCTTCTTAGTTAAAGAATCCCAATTTTTAGTTAGGTACATAGCCAGTGATCTGAATGACAACACCTGTCAGCCTCCCTTGCAGCTAATGATCATGTGCCTAGGTTCTGTACAAGAAGATATTAGCAGAAGTGTCATATGGAAGTGTTGGGAAGTTTCCTTAAACTGGAGAGGGTGCATTCTTCTTTGTGCTGCTCTGTTCTGCTACCTGGAACATGAATATGATGGCTGAAGTTCCAACAGTCATCTTGGTCCATTAGAGAATGACCTTCACAGCTTGAAGAATGGCCTTCCCAGCTTGAAGAATGGCCTTCATCATTCTTCAGGTTGAAGACACATTCTTAAGGCTTCAGTGAAACCATGAATCAATATTTCTGGACTTTTTCAATGCAATGGTGAAATAAGTCTAACTTGGCTAAGCCACTGCTATTTTTGTTTTTCTTTTATTTGCAAAGGAACATAACTCTCACTAATGCACCCTGGACCTAGAGGGTTTGTCTCAGATGTTGTTGTGCCCCACACACCTCCCTTGGACCACCTGATTTCAGCACAGGTTTGAGGGCATTTTCACGCATGCTGTGAGTGTCTTATTTTAAACATGCAGGGCTTGTTCAAAATCACAAAAGGCCAGTCAGCCCCTGCCCAGGCACAATCTGGAGGAGTGATGGGAAAGGAGAGAGCTAATGCCTCCTGAAGGGAACCCTCAACCTATAGGGATTGAAAGTTAGTGACAATATGAAGTTCATTAATAGTGACTCAGAGGGTCCCCCAGAAAGACTGAGTTCTAGCTGCCCACATAGCTCAAAAGCACGCCCCTTGTTGACTCTTCCCCCAATCCCTAACTTGCTCTTCTTGCTCTGTCCCTGCTGTTTCTTGGGGTCACCTTGCAAGTAAACCACCTCCACTCACATTCTTGTCTCAGGCTCTGCTTCTGGGAGAACCCGCAGGGTTCTCTCCAAAAGGTAGCTCAACTTATGCCCTTCCCTTCCCAGAAGTCCATCTCTAGAGCCTGTTAACTCCCAGATGGTGACATAATTTCTTGGCCTTGTCCAGAGGGCCCTGCAAGCTCTGGTCACCTCCTCCCTGGCAGCTCTGTCTCCCTCCTCTTGGCCCCCTGCGTGCCCTTTGCTCCAGCCATGACACGCCGTCAGCAGTTTCATGCTCTGGTGCTTTCTCACTGACTGGAACATCCCTTACCTTCCCCCACAGCAAAGGCTCAGGTGTATTTCACCATTCTGCTCACGTGTCCCATCTTCTGGGCAGCACCCCCCGACTCCCCCTGCCCTGCCCCACCTGAGAGTCAGGTTCAAGTTCAGCTGGAGCTGCCCTTTGTTCAGGGTTTCATTCTTTAATTGCATCTCATTCTTTAATTGCTTTCTTTTTATCTTATTTTTTTAAAAAATTTATTTATTTATCTTTAGAGGGGAAGAGAAGGAGAGGAGAGAAATATCAATGTATGGTTGTCCCTGGTGCGTCCCCTGCTGGGAACTGGCCTGCAACCCAGGTATGTGCCCTGACTGGGAATCCAACAGTGATCCTTTGGTTCACAGGCCCGCACTCAATCCACTGAGCTACACCAGCCAGGGCCAGGGTTTCATTCTTATTTCACACCAAACTCAAACCATCTCATTAGCTGTCTTTCTCTCCTCTTGAGTTTGTACTTCTTTCCAGAACAAAGACCCTATAGCAGACCTACTGCTGAGAAGGGTCAGAGTAGAAATGCCAGGCTTTTAAATGGCAGTGTGAGTGGGGACAGGACCAGGGGGGAAAGCCCAGAGAGGGGAGTGCGCATGGTACAGTTTTAGACTGATAAGTGTGGTCTACACGCTGAGACCCCTCACTGTAGCATCCCATTCCCCCAAGATTTGGTCTTCTGCTCTTTGGACCTGAGCTCACCCAGTGCCTCCCACCAGTCCTCCGGCTCAGAGCTTTAACCTGGCCCAGCCCTTAGTTTACCACCGCTGTGCTTAGGAGCCGTCCTGACTTTGCTCATCCTTTACCTGAATTGCTCTCTCCCCCACTTCCTGCCCCCCTGGGGTATTTCCTCTTGTTTTTCAAGGCCTTTTCTAATATACCTGCATCCCCAAGCCTTTTCCTGCCCTGTGGGTTTTTAAAGAAAGCTTGTTGTGTTTGGGTGGGGTAGGGAGGTGTGTATGTATGTTTTTAACAAATATTTACATAAGGCTTAATATATTCTAGGCACTATTCTACATGCTGTACACATATCAACTAATTTAATATACATAACAATTCTATAAGGAGGGCTTTGTTATTGCCCCCATTTTACAGATTATAAAACCGAGGCCCAGAGAAACTGAGTAACTTTTCTAAAATTACACAATTAGAAAGTGTTAGAGAAAGAATTTGAGTTTAATCAATTTGTTCCCTAGTTCCATGCTCCTAACTGGGACACAAGCAGGGGACTTTGCCAAGGAGGAGGAACTGGCATTTGCAAACATGGGGGCCACAGAAGAGCTTTGAGTTCGGACACTGTGGATGGAAGGAGAGTGGCTCTGGGGGAGGGAGGCTGGACTATAAGGGGCTATTGGACACAGGGGGTGGGGCTGCTCCTCAGGCCCCAGGACTCTCAGCTCCTGGGAGGCCTTTGACCAATCACAGCAGAGCACATGCAGTAGCAGTGTCAGGGAGTTGCGGGGAGGGTCCTTTTCTTACTGATACTCTGGACTGAAAAAAAAAGACAGTCAAATGCTTGGTATTTCAATCAACTTTCCCTCCTGGGAGCTCCGAGGACGAGGTCTGGTGACCAAGGCAGCCTGCAGGAACCCTGCAGGTAGCTGGGAACATCTCTAGAGGCTGGGACTGTGGGTGAGGCACCGGTACTGGTCCTGCCATCAAGGAGCAGGGAGAGGGAGAGAACTTCCCAGCAGGAGGTCTGCTCTTGGCTCCCACCAGCCTCCCTTCTGCTCTGCTTTGTGGGGTGGGGCGGGTGCTCAGAATAGTGATGATGGTGTTTACTAATGGATATGGGGGTCACAGGAAGAACCCTGGACTAGCAGTCGGGAATTTTGACTTAATTTTGCTGGGTGATTTTGGTGGCAAGCCATTTCTCATCTATAGACTTCAGCTT
>PVKM010021162.1:0-22790 GCA_004027735.1 Carollia perspicillata
CAAACGCTGGCTCTTCATTACCTACTTTGTTTGGTCCCCAGCTAGTTATCCCGTCTGGGCCCCCACTTCTCATCTGTGAAATGGGCAGGGGCTCACGGGGTAGGGGCAGGCCCAGTGGGTGTGAGCAAACTGGGGCCTGGCCCAAGGCGTCTGGGACCTGCTGGCTGGGGGTGGCAGGAGCCACACACTCCGGGGTCTCTGACTGGAGCACAGGCACCCCTGGGACACCGTGAGGAGAAGGCTCCCGTAAGCCCTCATAGGGCTGGGTCCTGCTCTCTTCTGTCCTGCCTGCGAGCACAAGGCTGGGATGCGAGGAGTGTGCGGTTTAGGACAAGCCTGCCCGACTTCCTGCCTGCAGGTGAGGTTGAGGGTCCCTCTAGGCTCCTGCAGCAACCCCCTAGGTGCTCCTTTGAATGGGGTCCTGTCTCTCCCCAGCGCCCAACAGTTCCAGGCAGTCACCACGTTCAAGCTGTCACATTGGCGCCACCTACAGGCCACCCAGGATGCGTCCTACTTGTTCCCAAAGTTGGAGAATTAGGGGTGTGGGTGGGTTCTGAGAATGAGGGAGCCCTTGGTGCAGCTTTTCCAGGAGTGGCTGATCCCTGGCCAACTTTCCCTGGGTGGGTGGGTCCATCTCTCACGTCCTCCAGCTGCCCTGTGTCACTGCCTACCAATCGCTGCCGCAGCCACCAGATGGCTCCCCCTCCCAGAGGGGGCCCGTGGTCTCGGCTAAGTGCCTGGTCCATGGTGGGCGAGAGGCAGCTTTATTTATTTATTCATTCTAGAGAGGCGGAGACAGAGCGAGAGGGGCATGGACTTGCTGTTCCACTTATGCATGCACGCTTGTATGTGCCCTGATGGGTGGTTGAACCCGCAACCCTGGGGTACTGGGAACATGCTCTGACCAAGCGACCAGGCTGGGACCGCAGCATTTTCATTAGAGCGATTTTTTTTTTACCCAGAAGATTACAACTGAACGAATCCGCAGGTAATAACGGGGCGTGCTCCTGGGGCCGGCACACAGCCCCTCTGTCCCCTCCCAGAGCCACTTCCCTTGGTCCCAACCCTCCCTGACACTGCCATCCAACGGCCCCAAACCACGCCCAACGTCGCTGAGAAGGCAGCACCCGTCCTGTCTCCTGCTCCACCCTGGCTCTCATCTTGGCCGAGTGGCCTCTGAGACCTGGTCGCGTCCCATCCAGAACCGCTCCGTCTCCAACCACCACACCCCTCCTCGACCACCCAAGCCTCCTCGCTCTTCCCTCGGCGGCCTGCACGGGTCCCTGCAGGCTCCCGCCCCCGCCCCCAGCTGAGATGTGGGAGGCCGGGCCCAGGACTGCGGAGTGACTGCTAGCAGATGCAGCTCCTTCGAAGGCGAGGTTTATTCGTCGTTTCACTAAGTACCTACGTTCCACTGTGTCTGGATTTTGGCACCCACTGGTTGAAGATGAAGTGCAGACCTTTTGTTTATGGGGAGAATGGAGTGATTTGGTGCGAAGGGACGGGCCCTCCCTGCTTCAGCGGAGCGCAGGCGGGCAAAGGACGTTGTTCGCCCGTCCAACAGCTCGCACTCCCGCAGCTAAGGCGGCCTTGCCTTTCGGAACAAGAGAAGGGTCTTCGAATCCACCACATCCACAGGACAAGCAAGGGCTCGCCAACAAAGAGCCGCCGCCCCACGAGGACTGCCCCCAGCCGAGATTTATTAGGCTGGCCAGGAGGATCAGCTGGAGCGCAGGCGTGTGGCTCGCAGCTTCAAAGCTGACGTCCTTGGTCGCACAGACACTTCCTTCAGTAGCGGCCGGTCACTCAGGGCCTTTCGGTCGACTTCCGGCCTCTGCAGTACCAACCTCCTGGAGCAGAGCCTTCAGGTTAGAGCCTTCCGCAGCGCCGCAGCACTCATCACTTTCAGCTGTGTCTCCCGAACCTGCTTTCCCAGATGAAGTGGGACCAGTCCGGCCCCCAGGTGACGCCGACACAAGTGCAGGTTTGCAAGTGCAGGTTTGAGACCTGACAGCCCAGTAAGTAATTTCTGAGACAGAGTTTTTCTGAACCGCAGGGCCCACTTACCCTGGAGGCCCCGCAAACACCCCCAGAGAAGGCGGCCTCCCAGGAGGATGGACGGACCCCTCCCCCTCCAGCAGTGTCCCCTGAGGCTGGCCAGTGCCTTCCTGCCAGGTCTGCACAAGGTGGCTGTGAGGCAGGAGGCACGCCTGCTCCACAAACGAAACAGAGGCCCAGACACCCCCAGGAAGTGGTGGTCACCGGGCAGACACTGGCCACGGGCCGGCCTGACACGACGCGCTGGAGACAGAGAAGCAGGGAAGACATGCAGCCAGACCCCCAGTGACCAGCCGAGAACCAGGTCTCAAACTGATCTCACTTGCTGGTAAGCTTACTGCTTGGAATGGCTTCTAACACGCACGTCTAGGGGTCCGGTCAGCGCTGTGGCTGGAGAGGAGTATCACGCAGCACCACTGGGTATTAGCCAAACCGAAGGCCTATCAGCGGACTTCGGACTTCCAGGGGAGCTCTCCTGGAGCGTGCACCGCCCCCCGCCCACACCGCGGGGTCTGATTGGCCTGCCAAGACAGCCCGTCAGCCGAAACACAGTACTTGGCCACGCCCCCAGCCCGTTCTCGCAGTGACCCTAGTTTGATCGTGCACGCCACTGCCCCCGCTTTCCACGGAGAGAGACCAGAGGCTCGGAGGTCACCAGGGCAAGCAGGAGAACCCCCGTGTAAAGATGTTCATTGATGCTGGGCACCCGGTGGGTGAGCGCCCAGACCTGAACCCCCGCTGCCATGGTAACCGAGTGTTGGCTCCCCAGCTCCTCGGGATGTCTAAGGACCGGCCGGCCGGCAGCGAGAGTCCGACCCGCCCGCTGTGCACAAGGGCGCCTTGGGGTCGACGGGCACACGGGAGCGGCGGAGGAACACCGAGCAGACTGGGTGTCTCACAGGTGCATTTATTCAGCAGCCGGCAAGGAAGCGGTGCTGCTCCAACACAGCGTGCCGAGTCCCGTCGAACAGAGCTCCGACGCACAGCCCGGCGACACTCCACCGGCTGCGCACTCGAGTCCAGCTTCTCAGTGGTGCCCGTGAGCGGGTGCGGGACTCGAACCTTTGGAAAGAAGCGGAACACAGACCTGGCTTAGGACGGAGGCACCAGCAGGGCACGGAGGGGAAGCAGCGCTCACTGGTCTGAAGAAGTTCACAGAGCTGCCTCCACTCGGGCCCTGGGGAGCCCAAGGGTCTGTGGCGTCATTTCATAGGTGTGCAGCTCACCTGCAGGCGAGCACCCGGGGGAGGGGGGTGGTGGGGGAGGTGTGGTGGCTGGGAAACGCTGCCTCCCAAAGGTGAGCGGCAGCTCTGGGTGAGCCCAACTCAGATGGCCAGTTTCCGGTCACCTGGGGAGCAGGGGGGAGGGCCATCCGGGGCCGCCCAGGCTGCAGGTGCTGCGTGCTCCTCCACTGCCACCCCGGGCTGCCCCACCCACAGCCTCGCTGCCGACTGACTGGTCTCCAGCGCGCCTGCAAGCAGGGCTCCCACTCGGCCCACAGGGGCAAGTGGTGGCTTCTAACACTCAGGCCACAAGAGGCAGACCTTGACGCTCAGAATATCCCCATCGCGCCTTCCGCTGCGTTGGCCGAAAGCCTTGTTTTTCCCATCAAACGAGAGACAACTTTGTCATTTTCACCTGTAAGTAACTTTATCGATCTGGATGTTTTGAGCACGTGGGCTCTCACCCGCTATTGGCTGGCGTCTAGTGGGCGGAGGCCGGGGGTGCTGCCCATCACCTTCCCAGCATAAGGCAGCCCCGCGGCAAGGAATCACTGGGCCAAAATGTCCACAGGACCAAGAAACTCCGCAAACTGCCTCTGTCACGTTTGATCAGGCACCGCACCCTCTCCCTACACTGAGCAAGTCTTTTTTGCATTTTGGTTGTGTTTTTACCTTTCTTCAAATAATAAAGCATAACATGTTGAAAATGTTGCATTTCTTCTATCTTTAATATTAAAATGGCTATACGAATATTCGCCAATTTTGATAACTTTTTTTTTTAAAGAGAGAAGGAGAAAGAGGGAGAGAAACATCGATCGATTGGTTGCCTCTCGCATGCCCCCCACTGGAGACCCAGCCTGCAACCAGGCGTGTGCCCTGACTGGGAATCGAACCGGCGACCCTTTGGTTTACAGGCTGGTGCTCAGTCCACAGAGCCACACCAGTCAGGGTGAATTTTTTTTAAATGCACACTGATATGACAGCTGTCACAATATAGTCGAACAAAACGGTTTTGAATGAAGCTGAAGACAGCCAAGTGCCAGTAGAGCCATCGTGTGGAGAGGACTTAGTGAGTCTCTCGGCCCAGTGCACTCGCTGAATCACCAGTGAGCGTCATTCAGGGCACTGGCACGCCCTGGCCTGGATCAGGGCAACGGTGTTTACCTTCCCCACCCACGTAAAAAGCAAAAACCTTACCTTTCAAGGCTTTACTTCTTTTATCTAAAACACAAAGAAAAGAAAATTGGTCACATTAGTGTGTTATGAAAAGCCCTCGGACAACTCAGTGTGGGAGCCAGCTCCTGACCGGGAAGCTCGCGGCCCGTGACAGGCTGCTACCGGGAGCTTTCAGAAAACAGGGCTTCCCACGTCTCGTGGCCAGGCAGCAACGTTTCTACCGCGGATGTCCCGTGAGCGGCTGAACAGCTTCCCCACGGCCGCGAGGCCCTCTGCTCCCCACCACGCCCCGCACTCCTACGGTGCAACTCGAAGCTTTCCCCTTTCTTCACTCTTTCTGACCAGTCGCTATTCACATGGGATGGGGCCCACCTCTGCTCCACTCAGACCCACGTGGCTACCCTGCGGCAACTTTTCACATGACCACTTCAAACGCTCGGCACAGCGGAAGAGCAGCAGTAAAGCACTGGACACCCCACCAGTGTCCGCGTGTTCCATGCCATGACTTCACCCCCAGGGTCCATCCAGTCTGTGTTTCTTAAAACTGAGCACAGCTGCTACGCACTCGAAGTAACCACCGTCACACCTGAGAGAAGTTGCAATTCCCCGATATCCCCGTCTTTCTCAGATTTCCCCAGCGGTCCCCGAATGTCTCAGGGCTGGGGTGTGCCCCCCTCTCCCGGCATCTCAGCGAGGCCTGCCAGCCTGTCGACAGCCACGCCCGGCTGAGATCGCTAAGGACTGCCGCCCTTCACAGGGCGCACCGCGACCCCTGCCGAACGGCGCCCTCCTCCTGACCTCCAGTGGACCAGGCCTGGGGACTCACCTGCGCTCCTGATTTTGTAGATGATGAAGCTCATCAGCCCCACTCCCACCCAGATCTCCTGGTAAACCTGCGTGTAGTAGGGCTTCATGGGGACCCAGACATTCTTCACCAGGCTCTGAAACATCTGCAACGGAGCACAGGGGTAATTATTAGCGCGACTGGGGCTTCGCACTGACCCGGCAGGGACCTCCCCCATTTACTAAGTTCACCTGATCTCCCCGACCGCACAGCAGGGACCGCTGACGCCAGACGTGCCCCTGACACCTGCACCCACGCGGGGCCCCTGCACGTGGCTCTGCGAGTGCCCCCTCCCCTCGACGCCCCGACCTTGGCCACTGCAGCACTCAATCAGCTCTCGCTTCTCAAGCCTGCGCCACCCGGCAGTGCCACCAAACGTCCCCCCGAGGGCCGCCCCCCACTGACGGTGTGCCCCAGATCACTTTCACAGCTTTCAACTGAGACCTCGTCTGTCCGCACCACCCTGCTGAGGACCCTCGGCGTGGCGTTTAAAGCTGGAAAAGGGCAGGGCCAGGGTGGGGGTTCCTCGTGGGCCCGAGGCGCAGGCTCCATGCGGTGGTCGGCTGCACCTCGGTGCTGCTCTGAACTTCAGCCCTACTGAGGCTTACCTATGTGTACAAGTGTCATGTGTTGAAAGTGAGCATCGTGGTGGGGACTCTGTGCAGGTGTGCACTGTGAGAGGATCACCCCTGTGGCCAATCGACACACCCACCACCCCACGGCCCGTCTCCTGGCAACACCACACAGCACAGGGTGTTAACCGCAGTCGCCACGTTTCACCTGCGCCCCAGTCTACACGTCCGCTACCAAACACAGCACAGCTGCAGGTGCCAAGACCACGCTCTAAGAGCTGCGATTACCACACAACTTATTTCGTGAATGAAGATGTTTACCAATCACTGAATTTGACCAGTAAAAGCCGTCAATTTCTGCACTTCCGGTTCACCTTCACTTGCAGGTCCCAAAGCAATGCTTCCTCCACGCTCATGATTTACTACCAGCTCTAAGTGGCACATGCCCACCTTCATCTCCGAGAGCTTCGCAGCACCCGGTCTGCCGCCTACAGCCATTCCAACCGCTGCCAGGACTCCCCGGCCCACGGCCTTCCCATTTTGCACGAAAACGCCCCTGTGCTTCCCTGGGATGCAGCCTCACCCCTTCAGGAGCTCTGGCCCCTCGACCGACCACAGAAGCCCGGGCCCTGCCCTCACTGCCCGTCCCTTCAGCAGTGGTGACCTGAGCCTGCACCAGGCGGCGGCCCGCACACCGAGACCCCTGGGTCAGAGTGCACATAGAGGGTGGGGGCGTCGGGAAGAAGGCGGGGGCTGCCCAGACCCCAGACCCCGGCTCTGCCACTCCCCGCCAAATTAAGCTGCCTCAGGTTGCGCACCTGCAAACAGAGCCCAAAACAGTGCCCGCCTCAAAGGGCTGCTAGGAAGATGGGTTCCTCCGTGCCAGGTGTTCAGTGTCTGGCGTCCTCTGTTGTGCGCTCGTTACACAAAATACCACGGCTGCACTAGGGAAGGGGAGGCGGGCCAGGCCACTGAGCGCCTTGGAGGCCTCAGTCAAGACTCCAGCTCTTGCTCTAAGAATGCCACACTAGTCTGCCAGCACTCACGAAGCGCTTTCCGCCTTTTGCCTCCTGCGCTGCTCCCCAACCCTATGAGCGAGAACTTGGAGCAGGCTGTCCGCCATCACCCGCACTGCTCCTCAAGAATCAGCCCTCAGGCCTGGCTTCCAGCTCTTCCCAGGGGAGCCTGGAGCTTGACCCTTGCAGGAGGTGGTCCTGCCCTTCTCCTGGAAGCCCTCACAGTCCCTGTCCTCAGATGGAACTCAGATGCTCTGCCAGCACGAAGCTCCAAGAGACCAACCACCTGCTTGAGAAGGAGCCTGAGGGATCCTAATAGGACCGAGGCCTCATCTGGAAGCCCAGGAAGGGTGGAGCTCAGAGGCCCAGAGCGCAGGCCTCTCCTGCTCACACACAACAGTGAGTAGGGAGGGAGGTGCTCCAGGGGACCAAGGGGCCAGAAGCCTGGAATCTGGGCTGTGTTGGAACCAGGTCTGCCTGCTCTGCTCTCGACCTTGGGCAAGTTCCTGAAGCTGTTGTTTCAGAAGTTTTCCTTTCCGTGAAACAGGGCTGCCCCCTCCTGGTCCCCCAGGCACCTGGTGGAACTCGAGACATCAAACCCAACCTAGTGCCTGGAGTGGAGTAAGAACTCAGGAAACAATCCAAGCGGTCCTTTATGGAGCTGACCACAACACATCTGATTACAACAGGAGGGCATAGAGGAGCGGCTCTCGGAGAGGGTGGAGTGGAGGGGTGGGGGCCCTCTGGGCGAGGCTCAGTGCTGATCTGGAGGGTGCAGAGAAGGTGGATAAGAAGGGACCAAAGACAGCCCCGCTGTCCTGACATTCTGCTTGGGGCCAGGGGCAATGGCATCGTCCACTCACCTACGATTATCCTGACTGAAACCCCTATACTGCAAACACTTACCTTTCCCCGGGACTTTCCTCCAGACTAAAGCTGCCGCACTGGGCTGGACTAGTGACATGTTCTCAATGTCTAATAAAGTGAGAACCCTACTTTTCCCAGCTGAGTCCCCTCTGGTCATCCACATTTCCTGGCTGTGTGTGCGGGTTTTACAGCACCACAGGCCCATTCTACTCAAAGGTCAATCCGATGCCCATTGTGTCTGTTTTAGTCTGCAAAGTTTTTGGCACCTTAATGGCAAACCACTCTCTGACCTCACTGGAGGGAACGTCTGACCCCTTGCGCCCCAGGCCGGGGCTCACAGGCCAAGTTCGACCCCGTTTTGGTCCCGTTTCCCCTCCCCCATGGCACACACACCGTTCCACCTGGAGACAAGTGTATCGCGGGAACTTGAGAGACTTCGGGGAGAAGGTGCTAGATGCGGGTAACGGTTCTAGCTTGGACTCTGGCTCATCACTGGCCGCGGCGTGACCTTGGCTCGGCGGCTCCCCATCAAAGGGGGACGAGGGCGGCTGCCGCCCACTAACCCTAACCCCTGGACCGGCTTCTCCAGATTCGGGGGCCGGGGCGGAAAAACTTGCACAGGCAGTGGAGGAGCTGGGCCACAAGGTCAGCGGGGGTTGAGGTGGGACTTCCGTAGGGCTGGGGAGGGTCCCGCTCGCCGCCGGCTCTCCCCGTGGTCACAATCAGGTCCGGAGCTCCGCAGGCCTCCGTCCCGTCCCCCACCGTCCTGGCCGCCCGCGCCGAGCAGCGGGCCTCAATTCCCGCACTCACCTCGTCGCAGGACCAACAGCCCAGGTCGCTCCCACCAGCACAGCCAACGATTCGGGAAGGTCACCGAATGCGCAGGCGCCGCGCAGGGCCTGCCGGGAAGGCGGAAGGAGAGGCGGCTGCCCAAAGCCGGAACACTTCCCAGGCCGCGGCTGCGCACCACAGCGCCCCCAGCGGCCGCTCCGATGCCGCAGGCTTGGAGATGGAGTGTCGGGGAAGGGGCTTGCGTGGGTGTAGAAAAACAGTGGCAAACCCTCGGGATTTGTTCTGAAACCGGGACGGGCCTGGACAAAGCGGACGAGTTGGTCAACCCGAAAAAGGGATCGTCTTGCTCAGCTAAAGCTCGAGAAACTGAGTCCTCCGTCTCTGTGATTTTCTTGCCATTTCTCTTTGGACTATTAACATCTTTGTCCTGTGTGTTTTAATGCATCTTTTCCGTGCCTAGTAATTCTGCTCAGTAACCAATATAAAACCTTCCACAGGGGCTCCTGACACTGGACCCAACACACACAGGCTTTAAAAACAACTGTGCCCCCGCTGGTGTGACTCAGTGGACTGAGTGCTGGCCTGCGAACCCAAGGGTTGCTGGTTTGATTCCTAGCCAGGGCACAAGCCTGGGTTGTGGACCAGGTCCCCAGTAGGGGTCGCGTGACAGGCAACCACACACCGATGTTTCTCTTCCTCTTTTTTCCCCTCTCTTCCCTTCTCCTTAAAAATAAATACACAAAATGTTACTTTTATTATTATTGTTGTTGTTTATATATATTTTATTGATTATGCCATTACAGTTCTCCCATTTCCCCCT
Organism: Carollia perspicillata; assembly: GCA_004027735.1. Classification (NCBI taxonomy): domain Eukaryota; kingdom Metazoa; phylum Chordata; class Mammalia; order Chiroptera; family Phyllostomidae; genus Carollia; species Carollia perspicillata. The sequence goes on from PVKM010021162.1 coordinate 9,369, forward strand.
TCACTCCCCTCCACCCTGCACACCCCCTCCCACCCACACTCCCCCTCTTTAGTTCATGTCCATGTATCATAAGTTCTTTAGCTTCTACCTTTCCCACACTACTCTTGCCCTCTCCCTGTCTATTTTTTCCCCACCGTCTATGCTACTTATTCTCTGTACCTTCTCCCCACCCTCTCCTCCCACTGCCCTGTTGCTAACCTTCCATGTGACCTCCATTTCTGTGGCTCTGCTCCTGTTTTAGGCGACCTCTTAGTCTGCTTTTGTTTTAGGTGTGGATGTTAATAACTGTGAATTTGCTGTCCTTTTACTGTTCATATTTTTATCTTCTTTTTCTTAGGTAAGTCCCTTTAACATTTCATATGGTAAGGGCTTGTTGATGAACTCCTTGAACTTGACCTTACCTGAGAAGCACTTTATCTGCCCATCCATTCTGAAGGAAAGTTTTGCTGGATAGAGCAGTCTTGGATGCAGGTCCTTGTGTTTCATGACTTTGAATACTTCTTTCCAGCCCCTTCTTGCCTGTAAGGCCTCTTTTGAGAAATCAGCGGACAGTCTGATGGGAACTCTTTTGTAGGTAACTGTCCCCTTATCTCTTGATGCTTCTAGAATTCTCTCCTTCATTTTAATCTTGGCTAATGTAACTATGATGTGCCTTGGTGTGTTCCTCCTTGGATCCAACTTCTTTGGGACTCTCTGAGCTTCCTGGACTTCCTGGAAGTCGATTTCCTTTGCCAGATTGGGGAAGTTCTCCTTTACTATTTGTTCGAATAAGTTTTCCACTTGTTGCTCTTCCTCTTCCCCTTCTGGTACCCCTATGATGCGGATGTTGGAACGTTTAAAGATGTCCTGGAGGTTCCTAAGCCTCTCAAGAATTCATTTTTTTGAATTCTTGTTTCTTCATTCTTTTCTGCTTGGCTGTTTGTTTCTTCCTTCTGCTCCACTCCATTGATTTGAGTCCCAGTTTTCTTCCCATCACTACTGGTTCCCTGTGCATTTTCCATCATTTCACTTAGCGTAGCCTTCATTTGTTCATCTAATTTGTGACCAAAATCAACCAGTTCTGTGAGCATCCTGATCACCAGTGCTTTGAACTGTGCATCTGATAGGTCGGCTATCTCTTGCTTGCTTAAAAGTATTGGCTCTGGAACTCTAAGCTTTTCTTCTGTTTGAGTCATTTTTGGTCAGGTGGCGCCTGTTGCGTATGAGGGGCGGAGCCTTAGGTGTTCACCAGGGTGGGGCAGCCTAGTCGCCAAGTTGTGATGCTGTCTGTGGGGGCGGGGTCAGAGAGGGAACAATGGCACCTGTTCCACGCTCTCTCGGTTTTTCGTCCCCTCTGCTGCCTCCCACAAGCAAACTTGGCCCCCCTGGCACTGGTTCCCAGGTGGGCGGGCCTATGCACACTCCAGGATCCTATGAGTCTCCCCAGTGACCTCTCCTGTGAGGCTGGGAGCCTCTCCCCGGCACCTTTTCAATTGGAGTTTTTAGGCTTTATTTCCCTTCGCTGGGGCCCTGAGCTGTGGGGTCCATCTCACTGCCCGCTCTTGCCTAGTTTATCTGCACGCAAATGTGTGTCCACGGTTGGCCAACTGTCCTGCGTGCCTTGTGTGCTCTGCTCGTCTCCTCCCCGTGTCTGGGGTCTGCAAGCTCCACGCCACCTACGCCGCCCGCGCGCTCCCGAGCCTGGCAGCCACCACGTTTTCCTGCCGCTTTCCCTCTCCACCGGCTGCCGACTCTGCCCCTTTTACCGGTCTGGTTGAATGGTTGTCGGACTTCCGTAGTTCAATTTTCTAGGTTCTGGTTGTGTTATTGTTTATAAATATTTGTTGTCCTTAATCTTGGTTGTGAGAGGAGGTACGGTGTTTCCACCTATGCCTCCATCTTGGCCGGAAGTCCCTAAATACATAAAATCTTAAAAAAAAATAAAGAAATCTTAAAATAATTGCCAATCTAGAGTTCATTGTGTATGGAAACTGACATTCAATGAAGAAGGTGAATTGGCATTTCAGACAAACTGGGACTGAGGGAATTATCACCACTGGCTCCATGAGGGGAAGAAAAGAGGAAGCAAGAAAAGCATTCATTGTTCAGGCAGAAGGAAAGGAGCTGAGCTGGAAGGGTGGAGATGGGGAGGGAAGATCAGTGGACACGGGCCTGCTCCGGAGAGAAAAAAGGCTTGGACTTCCGGCCAAGATGGAGGCGTAGGTGGAAACACTGTACCTCCTCTCACAACCAAGATTAAGGACAACAAATATTTACAAACAATAACACAACCAGAACCCAGAAAATTGAACTATGGAAGTCTGACAACCATTCAACACGACCAGTAAGAGGGGCGGAGTGGGCAGCCGGCGGAGAGGGAAAGCGGCAGGAAAACGTGGTGGCTGCCAGGCTTGGGAGTGCCGGGCAGCGTAGGTGGCGTGGAGCTTGCAGACCCCAGACGCGGGGAGGAGACGAGAAGAGCAGGCAGGGCAGTTGGCCAACCGTGGACACACATTTGCGTGCAGATAAACTAGGCAAGAGCGGGCAGTGAGATGGACCCCACAGCTCAGGGCCCCAGCGAAGGGAAATAAAGCCTAAAAACTCCAATTGAAAAGGTGCCGGGGAGAGGCTCCCAGCCTCACAGGAGAGGTCACTGGGGAGACTCATAGGATCCTGGAGTGTGCATAGGCCCGCCCACCTGGGAACCAGTGCCAGGGGGGCCAAGTTTGCTTGTGGGAGGCAGCAGAGGGGACGAAAAACCGAGAGAGCGTGGAACAGGTGCCATTGTTCCCTCTCTGACCCCGCCCCCACAGACAGCATCACAACTTGGCGACTAGGCTGCCCCACCCTGGTGAACACCTAAGGCTCCGCCCCTCATACGCAACAGGCGCCACCTGACCAAAAATGACTCAAACAGAAGAAAAGCTTAGAGTTCCAGAGCCAATACTTTTAAGCAAGCAAGAGATAGCCGACCTATCAGATGCACAGTTCAAAGCACTGGTGATCAGGATGCTCACAGAACTGGTTGATTTTGGTCACAAATTAGATGAACAAATGAAGGCTACGCTAAGTGAAATGATGGAAAATGCACAGGGAACCAGTAGTGATGGGAAGAAAACTGGGACTCAAATCAATGGAGTGGAGCAGAAGGAAGAAACAAACAGCCAAGCAGAAAAGAATGAAGAAACAAGAATTCAAAAAAATGAATTCTTGAGAGGCTTAGGAACCTCCAGGACATCTTTAAACGTTCCAACATCCGCATCATAGGGGTACCAGAAGGGGAAGAGGAAGAGCAACAAGTGGAAAACTTATTCGAACAAATAGTAAAGGAGAACTTCCCCAATCTGGCAAAGGAAATCGACTTCCAGGAAGTCCAGGAAGCTCAGAGAGTCCCAAAGAAGTTGGATCCAAGGAGGAACACACCAAGGCACATCATAGTTACATTAGCCAAGATTAAAATGAAGGAGAGAATTCTAGAAGCATCAAGAGATAAGGGGACAGTTACCTACAAAAGAGTTCCCATCAGACTGTCCGCTGATTTCTCAAAAGAGGCCTTACAGGCAAGAAGGGGCTGGAAAGAAGTATTCAAAGTCATGAAACACAAGGACCTGCATCCAAGACTGCTCTATCCAGCAAAACTTTCCTTCAGAATGGATGGGCAGATAAAGTGCTTCTCAGGTAAGGTCAAGTTCAAGGAGTTCATCAACAAGCCCTTACCATATGAAATGTTAAAGGGACTTACCTAAGAAAAAGAAGATAAAAATATGAACAGTAAAAGGACAGCAAATTCACAGTTATTAACATCCACACCTAAAACAAAAGCAGACTAAGAGGTCGCCTAAAACAGGAGCAGAGCCACAGAAATGGAGGTCACATGGAAGGTTAGCAACAGGGCAGTGGGAGGAGAGGGTGGGGAGAAGGTACAGAGAATAAGTAGCATAGACGGTGGGGAAAAAATAGACAGGGAGAGGGCAAGAGTAGTGTGGGAAAGGTAGAAGCTAAAGAACTTATGATACATGGACATGAACTAAAGAGGGGGAGTGTGGGTGGGAGGGGGTGTGCAGGGTGGAGGGGAGTGAAGGGGGAAATGGGAGAACTGTAATGGCATAATCAATAAAATATATATAAACAACAACAATAATAATAAAAGTAACATTTTGTGTATTTATTTTTAAGGAGAAGGGAAGAGAGGGGAAAAAAGAGGAAGAGAAACATCGGTGTGTGGTTGCCTGTCACGCGACCCCTACTGGGGACCTGGTCCACAACCCAGGCTTGTGCCCTGGCTAGGAATCAAACCAGCAACCCTTGGGTTCGCAGGCCAGCACTCAGTCCACTGAGTCACACCAGCGGGGGCACAGTTGTTTTTAAAGCCTGTGTGTGTTGGGTCCAGTGTCAGGAGCCCCTGTGGAAGGTTTTATATTGGTTACTGAGCAGAATTACTAGGCACGGAAAAGATGCATTAAAACACACAGGACAAAGATGTTAATAGTCCAAAGAGAAATGGCAAGAAAATCACAGAGACGGAGGACTCAGTTTCTCGAGCTTTAGCTGAGCAAGACGATCCCTTTTTCGGGTTGACCAACTCGTCCGCTTTGTCCAGGCCCGTCCCGGTTTCAGAACAAATCCCGAGGGTTTGCCACTGTTTTTCTACACCCACGCAAGCCCCTTCCCCGACACTCCATCTCCAAGCCTGCGGCATCGGAGCGGCCGCTGGGGGCGCTGTGGTGCGCAGCCGCGGCCTGGGAAGTGTTCCGGCTTTGGGCAGCCGCCTCTCCTTCCGCCTTCCCGGCAGGCCCTGCGCGGCGCCTGCGCATTCGGTGACCTTCCCGAATCGTTGGCTGTGCTGGTGGGAGCGACCTGGGCTGTTGGTCCTGCGACGAGGTGAGTGCGGGAATTGAGGCCCGCTGCTCGGCGCGGGCGGCCAGGACGGTGGGGGACGGGACGGAGGCCTGCGGAGCTCCGGACCTGATTGTGACCACGGGGAGAGCCGGCGGCGAGCGGGACCCTCCCCAGCCCTACGGAAGTCCCACCTCAACCCCCGCTGACCTTGTGGCCCAGCTCCTCCACTGCCTGTGCAAGTTTTTCCGCCCCGGCCCCCGAATCTGGAGAAGCCGGTCCAGGGGTTAGGGTTAGTGGGCGGCAGCCGCCCTCGTCCCCCTTTGATGGGGAGCCGCCGAGCCAAGGTCACGCCGCGGCCAGTGATGAGCCAGAGTCCAAGCTAGAACCGTTACCCGCATCTAGCACCTTCTCCCCGAAGTCTCTCAAGTTCCCGCGATACACTTGTCTCCAGGTGGAACGGTGTGTGTGCCATGGGGGAGGGGAAACGGGACCAAAACGGGGTCGAACTTGGCCTGTGAGCCCCGGCCTGGGGCGCAAGGGGTCAGACGTTCCCTCCAGTGAGGTCAGAGAGTGGTTTGCCATTAAGGTGCCAAAAACTTTGCAGACTAAAACAGACACAATGGGCATCGGATTGACCTTTGAGTAGAATGGGCCTGTGGTGCTGTAAAACCCGCACACACAGCCAGGAAATGTGGATGACCAGAGGGGACTCAGCTGGGAAAAGTAGGGTTCTCACTTTATTAGACATTGAGAACATGTCACTAGTCCAGCCCAGTGCGGCAGCTTTAGTCTGGAGGAAAGTCCCGGGGAAAGGTAAGTGTTTGCAGTATAGGGGTTTCAGTCAGGATAATCGTAGGTGAGTGGACGATGCCATTGCCCCTGGCCCCAAGCAGAATGTCAGGACAGCGGGGCTGTCTTTGGTCCCTTCTTATCCACCTTCTCTGCACCCTCCAGATCAGCACTGAGCCTCGCCCAGAGGGCCCCCACCCCTCCACTCCACCCTCTCCGAGAGCCGCTCCTCTATGCCCTCCTGTTGTAATCAGATGTGTTGTGGTCAGCTCCATAAAGGACCGCTTGGATTGTTTCCTGAGTTCTTACTCCACTCCAGGCACTAGGTTGGGTTTGATGTCTCGAGTTCCACCAGGTGCCTGGGGGACCAGGAGGGGGCAGCCCTGTTTCACGGAAAGGAAAACTTCTGAAACAACAGCTTCAGGAACTTGCCCAAGGTCGAGAGCAGAGCAGGCAGACCTGGTTCCAACACAGCCCAGATTCCAGGCTTCTGGCCCCTTGGTCCCCTGGAGCACCTCCCTCCCTACTCACTGTTGTGTGTGAGCAGGAGAGGCCTGCGCTCTGGGCCTCTGAGCTCCACCCTTCCTGGGCTTCCAGATGAGGCCTCGGTCCTATTAGGATCCCTCAGGCTCCTTCTCAAGCAGGTGGTTGGTCTCTTGGAGCTTCGTGCTGGCAGAGCATCTGAGTTCCATCTGAGGACAGGGACTGTGAGGGCTTCCAGGAGAAGGGCAGGACCACCTCCTGCAAGGGTCAAGCTCCAGGCTCCCCTGGGAAGAGCTGGAAGCCAGGCCTGAGGGCTGATTCTTGAGGAGCAGTGCGGGTGATGGCGGACAGCCTGCTCCAAGTTCTCGCTCATAGGGTTGGGGAGCAGCGCAGGAGGCAAAAGGCGGAAAGCGCTTCGTGAGTGCTGGCAGACTAGTGTGGCATTCTTAGAGCAAGAGCTGGAGTCTTGACTGAGGCCTCCAAGGCGCTCAGTGGCCTGGCCCGCCTCCCCTTCCCTAGTGCAGCCGTGGTATTTTGTGTAACGAGCGCACAACAGAGGACGCCAGACACTGAACACCTGGCACGGAGGAACCCATCTTCCTAGCAGCCCTTTGAGGCGGGCACTGTTTTGGGCTCTGTTTGCAGGTGCGCAACCTGAGGCAGCTTAATTTGGCGGGGAGTGGCAGAGCCGGGGTCTGGGGTCTGGGCAGCCCCCGCCTTCTTCCCGACGCCCCCACCCTCTATGTGCACTCTGACCCAGGGGTCTCGGTGTGCGGGCCGCCGCCTGGTGCAGGCTCAGGTCACCACTGCTGAAGGGACGGGCAGTGAGGGCAGGGCCCGGGCTTCTGTGGTCGGTCGAGGGGCCAGAGCTCCTGAAGGGGTGAGGCTGCATCCCAGGGAAGCACAGGGGCGTTTTCGTGCAAAATGGGAAGGCCGTGGGCCGGGGAGTCCTGGCAGCGGTTGGAATGGCTGTAGGCGGCAGACCGGGTGCTGCGAAGCTCTCGGAGATGAAGGTGGGCATGTGCCACTTAGAGCTGGTAGTAAATCATGAGCGTGGAGGAAGCATTGCTTTGGGACCTGCAAGTGAAGGTGAACCGGAAGTGCAGAAATTGACGGCTTTTACTGGTCAAATTCAGTGATTGGTAAACATCTTCATTCACGAAATAAGTTGTGTGGTAATCGCAGCTCTTAGAGCGTGGTCTTGGCACCTGCAGCTGTGCTGTGTTTGGTAGCGGACGTGTAGACTGGGGCGCAGGTGAAACGTGGCGACTGCGGTTAACACCCTGTGCTGTGTGGTGTTGCCAGGAGACGGGCCGTGGGGTGGTGGGTGTGTCGATTGGCCACAGGGGTGATCCTCTCACAGTGCACACCTGCACAGAGTCCCCACCACGATGCTCACTTTCAACACATGACACTTGTACACATAGGTAAGCCTCAGTAGGGCTGAAGTTCAGAGCAGCACCGAGGTGCAGCCGACCACCGCATGGAGCCTGCGCCTCGGGCCCACGAGGAACCCCCACCCTGGCCCTGCCCTTTTCCAGCTTTAAACGCCACGCCGAGGGTCCTCAGCAGGGTGGTGCGGACAGACGAGGTCTCAGTTGAAAGCTGTGAAAGTGATCTGGGGCACACCGTCAGTGGGGGGCGGCCCTCGGGGGGACGTTTGGTGGCACTGCCGGGTGGCGCAGGCTTGAGAAGCGAGAGCTGATTGAGTGCTGCAGTGGCCAAGGTCGGGGCGTCGAGGGGAGGGGGCACTCGCAGAGCCACGTGCAGGGGCCCCGCGTGGGTGCAGGTGTCAGGGGCACGTCTGGCGTCAGCGGTCCCTGCTGTGCGGTCGGGGAGATCAGGTGAACTTAGTAAATGGGGGAGGTCCCTGCCGGGTCAGTGCGAAGCCCCAGTCGCGCTAATAATTACCCCTGTGCTCCGTTGCAGATGTTTCAGAGCCTGGTGAAGAATGTCTGGGTCCCCATGAAGCCCTACTACACGCAGGTTTACCAGGAGATCTGGGTGGGAGTGGGGCTGATGAGCTTCATCATCTACAAAATCAGGAGCGCAGGTGAGTCCCCAGGCCTGGTCCACTGGAGGTCAGGAGGAGGGCGCCGTTCGGCAGGGGTCGCGGTGCGCCCTGTGAAGGGCGGCAGTCCTTAGCGATCTCAGCCGGGCGTGGCTGTCGACAGGCTGGCAGGCCTCGCTGAGATGCCGGGAGAGGGGGGCACACCCCAGCCCTGAGACATTCGGGGACCGCTGGGGAAATCTGAGAAAGACGGGGATATCGGGGAATTGCAACTTCTCTCAGGTGTGACGGTGGTTACTTCGAGTGCGTAGCAGCTGTGCTCAGTTTTAAGAAACACAGACTGGATGGACCCTGGGGGTGAAGTCATGGCATGGAACACGCGGACACTGGTGGGGTGTCCAGTGCTTTACTGCTGCTCTTCCGCTGTGCCGAGCGTTTGAAGTGGTCATGTGAAAAGTTGCCGCAGGGTAGCCACGTGGGTCTGAGTGGAGCAGAGGTGGGCCCCATCCCATGTGAATAGCGACTGGTCAGAAAGAGTGAAGAAAGGGGAAAGCTTCGAGTTGCACCGTAGGAGTGCGGGGCGTGGTGGGGAGCAGAGGGCCTCGCGGCCGTGGGGAAGCTGTTCAGCCGCTCACGGGACATCCGCGGTAGAAACGTTGCTGCCTGGCCACGAGACGTGGGAAGCCCTGTTTTCTGAAAGCTCCCGGTAGCAGCCTGTCACGGGCCGCGAGCTTCCCGGTCAGGAGCTGGCTCCCACACTGAGTTGTCCGAGGGCTTTTCATAACACACTAATGTGACCAATTTTCTTTTCTTTGTGTTTTAGATAAAAGAAGTAAAGCCTTGAAAGGTAAGGTTTTTGCTTTTTACGTGGGTGGGGAAGGTAAACACCGTTGCCCTGATCCAGGCCAGGGCGTGCCAGTGCCCTGAATGACGCTCACTGGTGATTCAGCGAGTGCACTGGGCCGAGAGACTCACTAAGTCCTCTCCACACGATGGCTCTACTGGCACTTGGCTGTCTTCAGCTTCATTCAAAACCGTTTTGTTCGACTATATTGTGACAGCTGTCATATCAGTGTGCATTTAAAAAAAATTCACCCTGACTGGTGTGGCTCTGTGGACTGAGCACCAGCCTGTAAACCAAAGGGTCGCCGGTTCGATTCCCAGTCAGGGCACACGCCTGGTTGCAGGCTGGGTCTCCAGTGGGGGGCATGCGAGAGGCAACCAATCGATCGATGTTTCTCTCCCTCTTTCTCCTTCTCTCTTTAAAAAAAAAAGTTATCAAAATTGGCGAATATTCGTATAGCCATTTTAATATTAAAGATAGAAGAAATGCAACATTTTCAACATGTTATGCTTTATTATTTGAAGAAAGGTAAAAACACAACCAAAATGCAAAAAAGACTTGCTCAGTGTAGGGAGAGGGTGCGGTGCCTGATCAAACGTGACAGAGGCAGTTTGCGGAGTTTCTTGGTCCTGTGGACATTTTGGCCCAGTGATTCCTTGCCGCGGGGCTGCCTTATGCTGGGAAGGTGATGGGCAGCACCCCCGGCCTCCGCCCACTAGACGCCAGCCAATAGCGGGTGAGAGCCCACGTGCTCAAAACATCCAGATCGATAAAGTTACTTACAGGTGAAAATGACAAAGTTGTCTCTCGTTTGATGGGAAAAACAAGGCTTTCGGCCAACGCAGCGGAAGGCGCGATGGGGATATTCTGAGCGTCAAGGTCTGCCTCTTGTGGCCTGAGTGTTAGAAGCCACCACTTGCCCCTGTGGGCCGAGTGGGAGCCCTGCTTGCAGGCGCGCTGGAGACCAGTCAGTCGGCAGCGAGGCTGTGGGTGGGGCAGCCCGGGGTGGCAGTGGAGGAGCACGCAGCACCTGCAGCCTGGGCGGCCCCGGATGGCCCTCCCCCCTGCTCCCCAGGTGACCGGAAACTGGCCATCTGAGTTGGGCTCACCCAGAGCTGCCGCTCACCTTTGGGAGGCAGCGTTTCCCAGCCACCACACCTCCCCCACCACCCCCCTCCCCCGGGTGCTCGCCTGCAGGTGAGCTGCACACCTATGAAATGACGCCACAGACCCTTGGGCTCCCCAGGGCCCGAGTGGAGGCAGCTCTGTGAACTTCTTCAGACCAGTGAGCGCTGCTTCCCCTCCGTGCCCTGCTGGTGCCTCCGTCCTAAGCCAGGTCTGTGTTTCGCTTCTTTCCAAAGGTTCGAGTCCCGCACCCGCTCACGGGCACCACTGAGAAGCTGGACTCGAGTGCGCAGCCGGTGGAGTGTCGCCGGGCTGTGCGTCGGAGCTCTGTTCGACGGGACTCGGCACGCTGTGTTGGAGCAGCACCGCTTCCTTGCCGGCTGCTGAATAAATGCACCTGTGAGACACCCAGTCTGCTCGGTGTTCCTCCGCCGCTCCCGTGTGCCCGTCGACCCCAAGGCGCCCTTGTGCACAGCGGGCGGGTCGGACTCTCGCTGCCGGCCGGCCGGTCCTTAGACATCCCGAGGAGCTGGGGAGCCAACACTCGGTTACCATGGCAGCGGGGGTTCAGGTCTGGGCGCTCACCCACCGGGTGCCCAGCATCAATGAACATCTTTACACGGGGGTTCTCCTGCTTGCCCTGGTGACCTCCGAGCCTCTGGTCTCTCTCCGTGGAAAGCGGGGGCAGTGGCGTGCACGATCAAACTAGGGTCACTGCGAGAACGGGCTGGGGGCGTGGCCAAGTACTGTGTTTCGGCTGACGGGCTGTCTTGGCAGGCCAATCAGACCCCGCGGTGTGGGCGGGGGGCGGTGCACGCTCCAGGAGAGCTCCCCTGGAAGTCCGAAGTCCGCTGATAGGCCTTCGGTTTGGCTAATACCCAGTGGTGCTGCGTGATACTCCTCTCCAGCCACAGCGCTGACCGGACCCCTAGACGTGCGTGTTAGAAGCCATTCCAAGCAGTAAGCTTACCAGCAAGTGAGATCAGTTTGAGACCTGGTTCTCGGCTGGTCACTGGGGGTCTGGCTGCATGTCTTCCCTGCTTCTCTGTCTCCAGCGCGTCGTGTCAGGCCGGCCCGTGGCCAGTGTCTGCCCGGTGACCACCACTTCCTGGGGGTGTCTGGGCCTCTGTTTCGTTTGTGGAGCAGGCGTGCCTCCTGCCTCACAGCCACCTTGTGCAGACCTGGCAGGAAGGCACTGGCCAGCCTCAGGGGACACTGCTGGAGGGGGAGGGGTCCGTCCATCCTCCTGGGAGGCCGCCTTCTCTGGGGGTGTTTGCGGGGCCTCCAGGGTAAGTGGGCCCTGCGGTTCAGAAAAACTCTGTCTCAGAAATTACTTACTGGGCTGTCAGGTCTCAAACCTGCACTTGCAAACCTGCACTTGTGTCGGCGTCACCTGGGGGCCGGACTGGTCCCACTTCATCTGGGAAAGCAGGTTCGGGAGACACAGCTGAAAGTGATGAGTGCTGCGGCGCTGCGGAAGGCTCTAACCTGAAGGCTCTGCTCCAGGAGGTTGGTACTGCAGAGGCCGGAAGTCGACCGAAAGGCCCTGAGTGACCGGCCGCTACTGAAGGAAGTGTCTGTGCGACCAAGGACGTCAGCTTTGAAGCTGCGAGCCACACGCCTGCGCTCCAGCTGATCCTCCTGGCCAGCCTAATAAATCTCGGCTGGGGGCAGTCCTCGTGGGGCGGCGGCTCTTTGTTGGCGAGCCCTTGCTTGTCCTGTGGATGTGGTGGATTCGAAGACCCTTCTCTTGTTCCGAAAGGCAAGGCCGCCTTAGCTGCGGGAGTGCGAGCTGTTGGACGGGCGAACAACGTCCTTTGCCCGCCTGCGCTCCGCTGAAGCAGGGAGGGCCCGTCCCTTCGCACCAAATCACTCCATTCTCCCCATAAACAAAAGGTCTGCACTTCATCTTCAACCAGTGGGTGCCAAAATCCAGACACAGTGGAACGTAGGTACTTAGTGAAACGACGAATAAACCTCGCCTTCGAAGGAGCTGCATCTGCTAGCAGTCACTCCGCAGTCCTGGGCCCGGCCTCCCACATCTCAGCTGGGGGCGGGGGCGGGAGCCTGCAGGGACCCGTGCAGGCCGCCGAGGGAAGAGCGAGGAGGCTTGGGTGGTCGAGGAGGGGTGTGGTGGTTGGAGACGGAGCGGTTCTGGATGGGACGCGACCAGGTCTCAGAGGCCACTCGGCCAAGATGAGAGCCAGGGTGGAGCAGGAGACAGGACGGGTGCTGCCTTCTCAGCGACGTTGGGCGTGGTTTGGGGCCGTTGGATGGCAGTGTCAGGGAGGGTTGGGACCAAGGGAAGTGGCTCTGGGAGGGGACAGAGGGGCTGTGTGCCGGCCCCAGGAGCACGCCCCGTTATTACCTGCGGATTCGTTCAGTTGTAATCTTCTGGGTAAAAAAAAAATCGCTCTAATGAAAATGCTGCGGTCCCAGCCTGGTCGCTTGGTCAGAGCATGTTCCCAGTACCCCAGGGTTGCGGGTTCAACCACCCATCAGGGCACATACAAGCGTGCATGCATAAGTGGAACAGCAAGTCCATGCCCCTCTCGCTCTGTCTCCGCCTCTCTAGAATGAATAAATAAATAAAGCTGCCTCTCGCCCACCATGGACCAGGCACTTAGCCGAGACCACGGGCCCCCTCTGGGAGGGGGAGCCATCTGGTGGCTGCGGCAGCGATTGGTAGGCAGTGACACAGGGCAGCTGGAGGACGTGAGAGATGGACCCACCCACCCAGGGAAAGTTGGCCAGGGATCAGCCACTCCTGGAAAAGCTGCACCAAGGGCTCCCTCATTCTCAGAACCCACCCACACCCCTAATTCTCCAACTTTGGGAACAAGTAGGACGCATCCTGGGTGGCCTGTAGGTGGCGCCAATGTGACAGCTTGAACGTGGTGACTGCCTGGAACTGTTGGGCGCTGGGGAGAGACAGGACCCCATTCAAAGGAGCACCTAGGGGGTTGCTGCAGGAGCCTAGAGGGACCCTCAACCTCACCTGCAGGCAGGAAGTCGGGCAGGCTTGTCCTAAACCGCACGCTCCTCCCATCCCAGCCTTGTGCTCACAGGACAGAAGAGAGCAGGACCCAGCCCTATGAGGGCTTACAGGAGCCTTCTCCTCACGGTGTCCCAGGGGTGCCTGTGCTCCAGTCAGAGACCCCGGAGTGTGTGGCTCCTGCCACCCCCAGCCAGCAGGTCCCAGACGCCTTGGGCCAGGCCCCAGTTTGCTCACACCCACTGGGCCTGCCCCTACCCCGTGAGCCCCTGCCCATTTCACAGATGAGAAGTGGGGGCCCAGACGGGATAACTAGCTGGGGACCAAACAAAGTAGGTAATGAAGAGCCAGCGTTTG